>JADRCD010199438.1:0-18059 GCA_019843815.1 Montemys delectorum | reverse complement strand
ATACAGACACATACATACATACATATACACAGACACACATACATACATACATACACACACATACATACACACATACACATACATACACACATACATACACACATACACACACACATACACACACATACATACATACATACATACATACACACATACATACATACACACATACATACACACACACACATACATACATACATACATACACACATACATACATACATCACTCACAATCTATGTATACATTGTACCAGATACCCTTCCTACTCTGACTTCTATGTTCCTGCCTCAGCTCTGGGTATCCTGTCCACCTGTCTCTGCTCCTACCTCACCTCTTTGTACCCTCTAGTGGGGGTCACACCCAGTCCCAGGAGTCCTTTCTAGACGCCTTTTAGCCTCCCTGTTCTTGCTGCTTGCTCCTCACTGCCCCTAGTCTTGCCCTCCTTCTCCAGCCTCTGTTGGAGTGTCTCCGTTCCCTTCTCTCCTTTTGTTTCCACAGCATTCTCTACACTGTTTGGTCTCTTAGAGCAATCTCTTGTCTTTCACCTTAGCCGTTCTGGCCTCTGCACAGACAGAGCCCACAGCCGTGTTTCGTGAGTGCCAGATGCCCGAAGCCAGCCATGGCAACTGTAGGCACAGAAGGGGGTAGGAGGGGGAGTCCTGTGTCTGTAACTCAGATCTGCCTCAGCTTCCCTTCTTAGGGAAGGGCAACAAAAGGAGCCGCTTGGGTTCCCAAGAGACAAAGGAAGAATATTTCAGAGACCAAACTGAGTCCCAGGTACTGAGCTGCCAGAGACTGTAAAGCTGGACAGACCTAACCAGTGACTGGAAGCAACCCTTCCTTGCCATTAGTGCCATTTGGAGCTAGGAGTGTGGGTGACACAGATGCCAGATACTGATGTCTGAATGAAAAACAGTTTGCTTGGTCCATGGACATATGGCCTTTGCCCATGGGTGTAACTTTCTGGTTAGACTGCTTCCCAGGCCTTGTCTGCACTGATGTCCTAGCCTTCCCCTACTCTGTGACTGTTCTTCTGAGCCTCACTGTCCCCACTGAACAAGCAGGCAGGGAGGAACAGTCCAGCCCCAGCAACTGCTTCCAGAGACGGCCTCCCTTTCTCTTTGGGCAGTGGTATTTCCCTCGTTGAAACCACACTCAGTACAGAAGGCGCAGCCATGCATGCAGGCCTAGGAGCCGTTCAGCACTGACTCTTTCAGAGGTCTGCACAGCATCCGCGCACAGCTTGCTCCTCGAGGACTTCTTAACCATAAGCACTGACGGTGGTGTCTTAGCAGAGGATGGGAAAAGGGCCCTGAGCTTTTAGCCCCTCATCTCCCTGGGGTGGGATTCTGCCTCCACCCCACACTATCTGGGCCTTCAATCTCCCAACCAGCCAGGACTGTGGCTGGGAAGAACCTGCTCATATGGAGTCCTGAACACCAAATGCCATTCTTGCTCATTACCAAGGTGCCCAGTGCCCCATGCTGCTACTCGAGCAAATGAAAGGGGGCTTCTGGTCACAGCCTCTCCCCACGCTGAGGAGTACGACACAGCCAAAGAGCCTTGCTTTGTGTCATGTTTCCGAATTCAGCCACCATGCTTTGTCCCAGCTCTTTCCTCCCAGGATACTGCTGTGGCTGCCTCTTTCCCACTCTCCTTCCATCTGCTACTATGGTCCCCAGAAACAGACCTCTGGCCTAACCCAACACAGCCTGTGGCTCTGGATGTCACCCAAAGAAGACAGTCTCCATCCCCTTTGGTCATCTGGTATTCCAGTCCAAATGGTTCTCCTTAAGTGCATGGGTGCCCCTCCTCAACTCACAGCCACTTGTACAATGCAAACCCTCACCATGGTTTCAGGAGATTTCTCAGTTGCTTGCCAGGACAGAGGAGGGTCCCCAAACTCTGTCATAATGATGCTGTAAGGTCCAGGTCCCTGGTGAGAAGATCCCAAAAGGGAGTGTATACAATTAGAATCTCAGAGAAGTTCCAATCAGTTGCTACACCCCTGCATGCTTTGCTTAAGTAGCAAAATCCCTTGGGTCCCTCTGGAGACTGGGTCCTGCTTCCATACTGGTGGAATGGGGCAGAAGCAAACTCCATCCCAAGGAGCTGGTGCCCACAATGCTGGCATTAAGGTGCCCATGAGACTCCCTATCCAAACCAAGGAACTGACCTGAGACTTTGGGGCTCTTATTAGCACAGACCATGGCCAGGATCCTTCTTAGGTTTGTCTGGCCTGGTTCTGGAAGAGTAGTAGCCCAATACCTCTCTGCTGGAGTCTGAGAACCAGAGCCAGGGAGAGGATGTGGGATTGTGAAAGTGGGTCATCAGAAGGATAAACATACCTGGGGAGCAACTGGGGGTACAGGATAGTTCCAAAGGGTATGGCCTGCACTGTCTAAGGAGCCATTCACAATGCCCTCATCAGGAAGGGGATAGGCACATGTTTTGGGCTTACAGGAAGAGCAGTGGGGAGGAAGGAGAGCAAAGAAAGTGTTACACCAATGGACAGATCTCAGTGGGCTCATAGTGTGGATCTGGGGAGATGCCCTGCAGGCCTTAGGAGATGTGATCCACAAGACCCATGATAAGACCTCGCGGCAGGGAGCCTAGGCTAAAGTGGGTGAGCACCTGGTAACAGATGGGAATTGTGACCAGGTGGGCAAGAGCGTTGGTGATACCTCTCAGAGCCACAGACCATCCACTGCCCCCATCCCCAGAGCAGCATGCGCCTGGACCAAAAGATTAGCTTTCAGGGGAAAGGAGACTGGTTCGCCTTGAATGACCAGTGTACTTTACTCAAGACCAATTCCTACCCAAACACTGCCCTTGGTAGTGGGGCTTCCAAGAGCACACATCTCAGCAGAGAGTAATGACCCAACAGATGAGCACAAGAGAATGTGTAGAATGGAGCCTGACCCCTCTATGACCTCTGCTTCCCAGGCATTGTGTGACACATCATGCTGTGAATCCCTGGACTGAGGCCCAAGTCCAGGTGAGTCCTCCACCCTGAGTGTCCTGGTAGTGTGAGTCCAGAGGCCTGGATGGGAGGTGCTGGCGGTGGATCATGTCCTCCTAGCCCAGGGCAGGTGGGGCTGCAGGACAGTCTTCTGAGGAAAGGAAGGGAGTCATATTCTAGTTGCTGGGGAGATGGCTCAACCAGTGATGTGTTTGCTCTTTAATGAGAACCTGAGTTCAGATTCCCAGCATCTGTGTAAAAAGCAGACTTGTCCTATAGTTCTAGTGCTGGAAAAGCAGAGTCAAGTGGGTTCCTGGGGCAGCTGGTATAGCTTAGGCTCAGTAAGGTAGATGATCTCAAAAACCAAGATGAAAATTGATAAAGGGAGAGGTAAGAATATCAGTCTCTGTTCTACACACACACACACACACACACACACACACAGAGACACACACACACACACAGAGAGACAGAGACAGAGAGACAGAGACAGAGGCAAACAGACGGAAACAGAAAGACAGAGAGAAAGAGAGAACATCCCTCTAGTCTCCACAGGTAGGCATCATTATCCCTCCTGCCCATACAAGGAAGCTGAGGCATGAGTGAGTATAGGGTACCCTGTCCTCAGCCACATGCTACTGGCTGCTACCTGGGCTCTTCTGGGACTGGACTTCAGCCCATCTGCATTGCTCAGTGAAGTTGGTTGGGTTCAAAGAATAGTCAGCATAACTCTACTTCACAGAGGGCCCTCGAGTGGCCAGGTGTCAGGCTGGGGTGGAAAGTGGAGAGCTTCAGTCTGGGTGGTAGTGATGGTCACGGAAATGAATGAGTTTGATGAGTTTGATATTACCAAGGTGCTACAATGCTAAGCTTGATATTACATGGATTTTGACATGAAAAGCATACATCTCAGCAGTAGGAGAAGGCAGTAACACTCCACACAGGTGGGGTGCCTCAGCACCTCACTCCAGCTGGCTCATAGATTATGTCTGTGAACAAGGTTGAAGTGAGGAATAGATCAGGAAGGTGGTTCCTCCTTCACCCCACCACAGCCACAGGCCCCTGGGGGTTTAGGATTGGGCAAAAGTCCTGCAAAGTTATTCTCACTGGTCTTACAGGGTATTGAAGATTATGTCTGCCCTAATGCCTTCTGAAGTGGAAACTTAAGGGTTCTTTGGAAAGTGTTGAATGGTGTTTTGCTGGGGCAAACTCATGAAGGAGTGTTTTCCTGAAGTACACATAAGTAAAGAATATTTTGCTAAAGCAAGCATGATGAAGGATTCTTTGCTAATGACACACATGATATTGGCCCGCCTTACATTTAGTAGTCAAGTGCCATTTGTCAGGACTCCGTAAGGAGAAACACACCAAAAAAAAATCTGGTGATGTGCTACAGTTTCTTGCCACGGCCCCGGACTCAGGGTGACTAGCAGAGTGATGTCAGCTGAGACAGCCTTACGTCCTGAGACAAGCCCTATGGAGGACATGTTTGGAGGGAGTATAACCAGGACTTGACAGTCAGTGAGGGAGGCTGAGCTTGGCTCACTGTGCAACACTTGTTGGTCTCGTGTCTTCACTGATCTTCACTTCACTGAGAGAGAGGCGCAGCCGAGAACTGCTCCTGACATCCTTGCTGGTCCAAATCCTGCCTGGCTGTTCCTGCTACCTGCTGCTACCACAACCCTACTTAACTGGACTGCTGGTGTACCCATGAAGTGTTTACAAGTGGATCAAGCTACTGCTGCTGACCTGTGAACTGAACTTCTGATTTCCTGACAATGCAGATAGAATTTACTCTTAAAAAAAAAAAATTCTAAGCAGATCTACTTCCCCTGTATCCCTTTCTTTCCCACTACATCTTGTGGGTGGTGGGCTAGAAGGAAGGTTAAATCATTTAAGAACCATCATTAGAAGTAGGCTTTAAAAAAATTAAAGTCACAGCCTTCTCTTTGGTCTTAGAGGCTGGACTATAGAGTGGGGCTGCCTAGTAGCATATAGAGTTGTGGGTGGCTAGATCACCCGGAAGGTCAGCAGACACAGTGTTCCATGCCATGGGGGCTGGAGGTTCTGGGCTTGTCCTTTTCTTGTGTCTAGTTGAAGTGGCTCTGATAGAGAAAGCTGGTAGACAGCTATGAGGCCCTACAGACGACACCAAGAGCCACTCCGTCTGACACAGAGGCTAAGAATGCTGACATCACTAGATTGTTCCACTGTGTGCCAGCTCCATTGCAGAGGTCCAGGAGCCTCACGAGCAGTGTCAACCTTGTTGGAACATGGAAGGGTCCACGATGTGTCTCCACAGAGAAATCAAGTTTTCTGAATGACCTTCAGCTGCACAGACCTGTAAGCCTGAATTATGAGCAGTCAGGACACTTCTGTGCTAAGTCTCTGCTCCCCTGGCCCATTCTTAATGCATGCTAGCTTTGCAGAGATGTATCCACGAGTATGTCTATGTAGAGTAGGCTTCAGACCTATACAGCTACCACTGTGATCCAGAAACACAAAGCCATGGAAAAGCTCCGGGGGCTATTAGAGCTTGTCTTCATCTTCCTGTGTTTTCTTGGAAAGCAGTGAACTAATTGCCATGCATTGTCACCTGGGATGGAGGAACTCATTGAACCAGTCAGGAGCCATGAGATGACCTGCAAGAAAGGAAGTAGAAACCCATGTAAGAGAGCACAGAAGGGGTGGGGCTGGGTGGAGGTGTCTTTGGATGCAGCTGGCTTCTGACTTGGAGGCAGATCTCTGAAGCAAGTTGGCAGACCCGGGGTAGCCACTCTTCCCATGCTTGACTGAAAAGCTCTCACTTTGGTTTGGATATGAGCTGCAGGCTCATGGATGAAAGTCACTTGTCAATAGTGACACATGGCACTGTTGTGGGCAGTCCTATGTATTCTCAGAGGTGGGGTCTAGAGAGAGGAAATAGGTGGCTTAGGGTGGGTCTGTGGGTGGAGGGAGCTTCCCTCTCTCAATCTGCTTCTCCTCTGCCATGAAATAATAAATATCCTCTCCATCCACATGCTTCTGGCACCATTGGCCATGAGATCCACACTTTACCAGAATCAGTGAAGCCAAGACTATGGACTGTGGCCTGTAAAACCATGTGCCAAAACATACACTTCCTTAAAGGTGTTTTCTCAATTATTATAGTAATGAAAAATGAGGGCTGAGGAGATGGCTTAGTGGATGCAGTGTGTGTTGTACATATGTGCAAAGAATCCCCAGAAACCACCAAACCCAAGTGGAAAAAAAAAAAACTGGGCATGTAGCACATCCCCCTGGGGACAACGGTAGAGATAGGAGTCTCTTGAGCTCATTAGCTAGCCAAACTAGCCTGCTTGGTGAGTTTGGGGCCAGTGAAAAACATTGTCTCTTTTTTTTCCCACAGAGGAATGTATTTGAACAATATCACCCAAGATTGTCTTCTGGCACACACCAGCACACACACATGCACACACTCACTTGTGCACCCTCTCTCTCTCTCTCTCTCTCTCTCTCTCTCTCTCTCTCTCTCTCTCTCTCTCACACACACACACACACACACACACACACACACACACACACACACACATCTAACATGAGTACTACTTCCACTTTACACATGAGAAAACAGGCTCGGATAGAATAAGGAACATTCCCAGAGTTACACAGCTATTCCTCAGATTCTGGCCTCAGTGCTCCTCTCAGCCTCCCTAGCATCAGAAGGCAGGGCGGGCAGGGAAGGGCAGTGAGTAGATGTTTGTATCGTCTCTCAGAAATTCAGCCCCTCACTGGGAAGAGTTGCCTCCACCCAGACACCCAGCCGGTCCCCCAGTAGCTCTTGCTTGGCAATGGTGTGAACACATGTCCTGGGAATTTATAGCAACAGCCAAGACATTAATTTTGTAGATGTCTCTAAGCACCTTTGCTAAGGAACAATAACTCATCCTTGATCCTCATCGCTGGGCATGCCAGGAATGGAGTCAGCATCCATCTGGTGGGTTTAGTAAATAAACAGGGACCCCAGTCCTCTCCAGGTTGCATCCTTTGCTGGAAACCCATGGGAGCTATCTTGGGCATGTAATAGCTTGAGGGACAGAGGAGTCTGGAGGGCTTGAATATAGGTAAAACCTGGAGGTGCTTCTGCAGAGTGATGGCCATCCTGTGGGCAGGCTGTAGGCTCAGGGAAGATCGGTGTTTGAAACCATACTGCTTGGGAGGGGAAGCCAGCCTCAGGAATAACCACTGATTCACTGGCTTCATAAATCCAAGTCCCAGGCACAGTCACCGAGGGTGCTGGCTAGAAGAATTTCACAGATCGGCACATGCTCATTTAATCTGAGCCCAAATACAAGTGCTGGCCATGAAGCAAAGAGGTGTTACTTCCTCCAGTGTTTAACTGGGCCTCCAGAGATGAGGCCTAACAACCAAAAAGACCCTGACAGTGTGGTAGTCATTGACAGCCACCTGGCCCATGCCAGGCAGATCCACCACCTTCCTTGCCTGGCCTCTTTCGAAAATCTGCAAGTGTCTCTGCCTCCAGCTTAAGAGGCTCCTGGGTGAGCTACCACCAGTCCTCTGTATACCACCTAACTCATTGCATAGCTGACCACCAGCTCAGAGATGGAGCCCTCAGGGTGCCCAGTCTGCCTTAGTGGTTCTCCACTGACCTCACTCCTTAGCCTAGGTGCAGCCCACAGCACCCTGGGGCAGAGTCCTTAAGGCCCATCTGCATCAGCCATCTGAGTCCCTTTAACCTGCCTCTCAAAAACAGGGCTTTCAGAGGGGCTGGGGCAAGAGAGGCTTTCTGTATCCCAGGAGATGTCTCAGAAGCTCCCAGGCCTCCCTTTGTAAGGTGGGGTTTCCCAAAGCTTCCTGCTCACAGGGGAGACATCGCCTATGCTGGAAGCCTAGGGTAGGTCTGTGTGTGAACTGTCAGCTCACAGGTGACCATGTTCCAAGGGAGCTGTCCTGCTTCAGCAATTCCCTGCTGCCCAGGCCTTGGACAACAGGTCTTCTACTGTGGTTGTCCTCTTTTAGCATTTCTGAAGCCCAGTGCCTGGTCTAGATCATATGAGTGTCCCAGTAAAGGCACTTGCAAATCACCCTCTTCTGCTAAGTGGGAGGTGGCATGTTGGCACGACACGCTCCAGGCAGCACACTGTGGGTGACATGTTCCGTGCAGATCAGGGCGATCTTTGGTGGCACAGTCATGAGCATCACCATGCCTAGTCACTGAGGTCTCAGGAGGGCTCTCCATTGTGTGTGTTCATGGACTGGGCTGGTGGAGGGGAGAGACAGACGTTAGTCACAAGCAGGCCATGTTCTTGGTCTCACTCAGGGATAACAATCATTAAATACAAAATGATACACTGAGGGAAGACAGAAGTCACCTCACTATCAGGTCTGGTCCTGAGAGAGACCAGCTTGAGGCCAGACTCACAGAGCAAAAAGCCCATCCTGACAATGCCTTTTGGTCCAGCCCCCGCTCCTCAGAAAGAGCTGCCATTAGCACCCTTTACTGGGAACACATAGTAGATCCAGAAGCCCTACCGAAGGGAAAACTCCATACACTGAAGAGAAGAAATGATGCCACAGGTCCCAGAACAGGTGTGTGTGTGTGTGGGGGGGGGGTGTCACACAACAAGGTGACAGGGAGACCAGCCTTACATCTCAAGTCTGGGCTTCAAAGAAATCAAAGAACCTTGAAGCTTCAGTTTTGGTGACACATGCAGGTGTCCTTTCTGTCTTGAAGTGACTAGGAATGATCCTCTCCTGGCCCTTCCTGGGCATCACTCTAGCTCCTGACCCTGGCAGCTCAGATCTTTCTGATATTTTACTGAGACCCCTGGCAACTGGCTCCTCTAAAAATTACAGCTCAACCTGAGAGAACCCACTGCCTCCAGCAGAGAAAAAAGATGGAAAACCTGCCAAGGGGCTCTTGTGACTGTCAGGATATAAGAGTTTAAGAAAAGTCAGAATATTCAAGATACCAAGCATTAGACTTCCATCGGACCTTACACAGAGTGGGGTTCATTTCTCATTATTTTTAATATTTCAGATTCTGCCCTCTTCGTACATGTATAACATGTACCTCTTCATGTATGTATAACATGTATTGTACTTGCATGCACCCCATTGCCCTCACTCATCTCCCTCTGACTCCCACCCAGGCCCCCTCCTACAGTCATGTCTTTCTTATATATGTCAGATCTCACATCTGTAGTGTGTTCATGGCAGAAACAACCATGTCATGTTGATCACTTCAAACCCTCAAAATCCCAGAAACATCAAAAAAAAAAAAAAAAAAAAAAAAGATTTAGAGGAGGGCTCACATCATCCCATTGCCCTCAGAGCTGAGCACCAGGAAGGGTAGGGGGCTACTTCAGCTGTAAGAGAATAGCTGGGTGACCCATGTGCAGGCAGGCCAAAATGTGGGTCACAATAATCATCCTGGCCTCCGGGCCATCAGAGCACCCCCCCCCCATCCTATACTGCTCACCAAAACACAAAAAGCTGTGCTTCTCAGGTTTTTTGTCAATGTGACACAGGACACCGGAATGTTAGCCAAGGAATTGCCTCCATCAGACCACCTGAAGGCAAGTTTATGGGTGTGTTTTCTTGATTAGTTTTTGATGTGGTGGGGCCCAGTCCACTGTGGAAAGCTGAGCAAGCCATGAGGAGTAAGCCAGTAAGCAGCACCCCTCCCTGGCTTCTGCTTCAATCTCTACCTCCAAGCTCCTGCCCTGACTTCTCTCTATGATGGACAGTGATCAGACATGTAAGCCAAATGAACCTTGTCCTCCCCAAGCTGTCATGATGTTTGTCACAGCAACAGAAAGCAAACTAGGACAGAAGTGAGGCCAGAATATCAGCTCCCAGGACACTGGCCAGAGCAAGTCCATAGTCAAGCAGGAAAGCAGCTGCCTTGGTAAAAACTTTATCCCAAGAAGGGAAGGCAAGGGATGGGAGAGCAGAGTTCCAGGGTTGGGATGCAGCATCATGCAGACTGCATGCTCTGGACTTGCTCCCTGTGTTTCTATAATTCCTCCCCCGAGGAGACAACTGACCAAAGCAATGATTCCTTCAAGGTCCCCCTGGGGAACCATTATGGTTATTGGTATTAGAGTGTAGTGAGGGGTTGCTGATGTACAAGGACACTGGTAAGGCTTCACCAACATGGAAGATGGCATATATATATGTATATATGGATACGTACATACACACACATACACACACACACATATGTGTGTGTGTATATATATATATATATATATATAGATAGATAGATAGATAGATAGATAGATAGAGAGAGAGACTGAGTATGTACACATAAGGACAGTGCCTACAGAGGCCAGAAGAGGATGTAGGGTCTCCTAGAGCTGGAGTTACTGATGGCTGTGAGCACCTGCAAGTGATGCTAGGAACCCAACCCTGGTTCCCTTCCAGAGCAGCAAATGCTCTGAACCACCAAGCTGTCTCTCCAGCCCTGTCACGATTTGCTCTGGTTTTGTCTTCAATAAGAAGGCACTGGCCATCACTTCTCTTCAGTGCAGAGCCTGCATCTTCCCTGCCTCATCTACTGAGCTCCCCTCTCCTTCTCTGGCACTGTGAATAGTTTTTGTGAAAATTAGAGGAAGTCTCCTCTTTTGGGCAGTCACATCTGGGACAAACCTTGGCGAGTGAGTTGCATTTCAGTGCAAAGCAGAGGAACACATTTCTTATTGGGGTGGACACAGGGACATAGCTTGGCAAACCTACCGAGGGCTAGGTTTTTATCTAGTCACCTGGACAGGCACACAGGGACATTGCCTTGGCCCTCAATTTCTTACTATCCCAGGAAATGAAAAAAAAAATGATGCTAAATGGGGCCTGGAGACAGTTAAGAGCACTGGCTATCCCTCCAGACAATCTGGGACAGTGTCTTGCAGAACTCACGTATGTAGTGTAGCTGGGGCCAAACATGCCACCAGTGACACAGCAACTCCACAACACTCCAGCCAGAGTCTAAGAGTGATGTCACACAGCAGGCAGCTGCACATTAACTAGTCAAATGAGTCTCCAGCTCAGTCCCCCTTGGTCATATGGAGTTAGAAGGGACAGTAAATCTAAAATGAGTGGTCTCCTAATAAGGTGTTCTTAAACAGAGACCCACTGGGTACAAGGCCACATGGTTACAGAGGCATGTGTAGTGATGAGTCTCATAACCAAGGACACAGAGTTACCAGCAACAGTGAGCAGAACTCAGAGAAGAGAGGCAGACCTCAGCCTCCAGACCCAGGGCATGAATTCTGGATGTTCAAGTCCTCTAACCCATAGCACATTTTATAGTAGTTCTGGTGAATGAGTACCTGGGCACGGAGCAGGAACTCAGTGCATTTTAGGTACTATTGAAGACGGGAGGGCTGGGCTGTGGCTCAGTGATAGAGCGCTTAGCATGTGTGATGTTCTTCTGACTTACAACCCCAGCACAGCAAGCAGACAACAAAAATATCAGTTGGATGTTAAAAAAAAAAAAAAAAAAAAAAAAGAGTATCTAGAAATTCTGTGTGCGGGGGCTGACACAGGAAGCAAGTATTAGGATGCTTTTCAAGATGACAGACTGCTTGAGGGGTTGAGGAGACAGACAGGACCAGGACTGTGGGCTTCTTTTTCAGATCTCTGCTAGCTGGTCACTTTAAGCATCCCTCTGCAAGCACTTTGAATTCTGCTCTTCAGTGCTTCGGTTAGGTAATTCTGTGCCGTGTGCTTTGTGGACACCTGGGATGGGTAGGGTGTCTCCCTGCAGCTAGACAACCTCTTTGCAGACTGAGTGCTTCTGCTTTGCCTTCCCCACTCTACTGCTGTGGGATGTGGGGAAGAGGCTCCTAGTCAGGGAAGCCAGGTTTCTGCCTGAGGCGGATGGAATTCTAACACACCCTGGAGCAGAGAGACAGAAATTGCCTTTTAGACGGCTGCCATTAGCAATATTCAGCAGGAAGGTTCTGCAGGGCAGTTTAACCTTCAGTGACCTCGAAGCTCAGCACTAGCGCCACCCTCTCTGTCTCACAGACAAGCTGTTAGATACATTTGTACTCTGTATAGAGTGGTCTGCTCCAGGTTGTATTTCAAGGGGAGCATTCGAGGGAATTTTTTTTCTCTTTTGTATGACTGACAGTACACACACACACACACACACACACACACACACACACACACAGACCTTCACACGGGGAGGTTAAACACACCCCTTCACTCACCATCACGAGGAGGTTAAACCTAAGCGCTTTGCGATAAATCAGCCCACACCAAATATACAGTCGGAGCTCAGCAAATAATTAATAGTAATGAAAATTGACGTTGTAAAAATTAAAGTGAGAGCTGAGAGAAGGAACTGGTCTGGTTGTCAAACCACAGGCCTAAAGGGAAACGGATGGCTTAGGAAGATCTTTTAATTAATTTCAGAGTTTCCCTGTTTCTCTTCCACCAAATGAGCTGAGCTGTCAGGACCCTATACAGAAAGGCTGTGGAGAGGTGATCCCATTTAAGGACTAGGCCTATCCAGGAGATCCAGGAACTGAGTCCCTGGCCAGGGAAGCTTACAGTGACATAGTCCAAAGAGCGGTTCATTTTATAAATGTACTGTTATTACTGATGAACAAAACCAAAAGCTTCACCTCACTCATAGCTAAGATAAAAATGGGTCTCTACTGCCTGACCAAGTTCAGCCAGTGCACTGCAGCATTAACTTGTATTCTAACAAGATTAAAATATATTTGTCCTGGGGATTAGCATACTTAAGTCTCCCTTTGCCTTTTTAGTGGTGGCAGAGCACTTTGATCTGCCTTGCGTGGCAAGCCCGGCTTGGGCCCAGCCATCGGACTGCCAAGTGTGAAATCAGTCTGATGTCATCCCATTCCTCGTCTTTTACATCTCTCACCAGTTTAATTCTATTTCCGCCACAAAGCTCCAGCACCTCGTTGCATATTCAAGTTTGACCAGGAAGCATTTCTTTAAAAAAGTGCGAATGAAAATATCCCTGTGGGGGGAAGGGAGGGAGGGCATTGGGACAGGGTGAGGAAGTTCTAAATCCTCAGGAAGTGAAAGCAAGGGATGGCCCTTGTTTAGGCCCCATAACTGTTCTCACCTGTGTGGAAGGGTGTGTGTGACTTCTACTAAGCCCAGGAGGTGGGTACAAGGTCTGAGAGCTGCTTGGGCCTGCGACGCCTGTGAGCTGGCATTACTTTTTTCCCTCAACAAGCTATTCTCTTTTCTGCAGGGCGCTCCCACCTCTGCATTAACTCTCTCCACACACGATGAACCTCCATCAGCTACCCCACGATTAGGAAGTATAAGGAAAGTGTAAAGAAAAATTCTTAAGTCTAATTGGTCTTTGATCACCTTAAAAGAAAAATCAGAACATTACTGGGGAGCACTGGGGAGCAAGGTGGTACTGGACTATGCTCACATAAGCCTTGAGCTAAAATAAATCTCCCAGGGAGTCCTTGTCACTCTCTCTCACAAGTGACCACACCTACCATATTGTGGTAGTTTATTTCATGTCCTTCAGAACTGCTTAAAAAAGTCAGCCAGTCATCAGAGGAAGCCCAAAGTCACCTGAGGATGGCACTTGATATAGTCACCTTCTTCCAATACAATCCAAAGCCTCTTCCAGTCTGTCTGGAGGGTGGGAAGGAGACAGATGGATGTCTCAGGTAGAGTATTATGCCCTTTGTGCCTGGTCTAATAGTTTGTGGTAGTTACTTTCTGCAAGAAATGGAGATGGATCATCTATGTGGTGCCTGGGCTCTGACCTTCGGTCCATACTTAGATTCCATTGATACTACATTGGAATACCTCAAAGACCTAGTATCCTCTCGGGACCCAACATCCTTTTGGGTATCACTTGCACAGTCAGGCTGCTGAGAAGAGAAGAGAAGGCAGTGTGAGCGTTGTGAGCAGGCAAAGGAGGTGCTGGGCAGGACCCTTCTCAGAAGAGCTGCTTCTGTGATTCCTGGGGGAGTGATGTCCACCTCCCCCCTCTCACAGGTAACCACTGCTTACTGTTAGCCAAGGCACAGCCCAAGAGGTCTTTGACAGCTGTGGGCTTAAGCTTATTTTCTTTTGAGTAGTCACTCCTGTTAAAATGGGAAGTTAACAACACATTGCTTCTTAAACAGAATGATATAATTATAAAATTATCTCCACATAATTAACTCAGGATTATGCTTCATTCTAGTTAGCATGTAATCAAAGCCTGTTATGCTTTTAGCTATAGGAACATCAATTAATTGAAAAGGGTTAGTTAGAGCCTTCACTCGTCATATCATAAGAATGCCCATTCATTCTTGTGGGAAGAGCCACGTGGTGGAATGGCTTGATGCAAGGGGTGTGCTCAGACTACCATTCACAAGCAGGGGCTAGAGGTGACCTTCAGTCAGAAACCTTGGTTTGGGACCTGGGTATGGGAGATTCTCCTTTCTGTATTTGGGGTGAGGTTGGCCTCATTACCATAGCAACATCTATTCAAGGCAGAAAATATCATTTGGATGGTGAAACAAGGTGCATGAAAACTTTTACGTTTGCTACAGAAGCCCAGAGCCTTGCCTATTCTGAAGTCAAGCCTAGGGTGTGGGTGTGTGGGTGTGTGTGTGTGGGGGGGGAATGTGTATTCTGAAATGGGGCTAGTGTGTGCTAAATGGATGGAGATTCTTAGAATGCTAGGAAGACCATTGGTTCACTCACCAACACGAACAACAAAACAAAAACCTAAGGTAGAGGTTGGAGTGTAGCTCAAGAGGCACCGCTTACCTAGCACGCCTGAGCTCTGGGTTCCATCCCCAGCACCAAATAACTTGGCTGTGGTGGTCCTGATTCTAACATTAGGAAGTAGAGGCAGAAGGACCAAATGTACAAAGTCATCACTGAGTATACAGGGATTGTGAAGACAGCCTGGGATACCTGAGCCCTGGCTCAAAACTAAATAACACCCTAGAATAAAGAGCATACACTATAAAAAAAGAAAGAAAGAAAGAAAGAAAGAAAGAAAGAAAGAAAGAAAGAAAACAAATAGTTTCCCAAAGTGTGTGGAAGAAATGTTTCTGGAAAGTGCTAGAAAGTCCTGCCATATTCCTCTGCTTTCTGTCACTGTTCTATGTGCTATGACCAAGTGGGTTTTTCTTTCCATTTTATTTTTCTTTCCTCCTTTTCCTCCTCCCCCTTTCTGCCTCTCCCTCTGTGAGAAAGTCTTATCGAATAGATCAGACTATCCTCAAACATACCTCTCCTAGCTATTATATCTTTTATCTATCCTTTCTCTATTTGTGCCTAGACGGCTGCACAGATGTCGCATTGGTAAGCAAAAGCAAGCAAACTATGGGTGCCTGAAGCACCAAGGCACCTGCGCTGGAAGGGCGCAGCTGTGAGCAAGCCTAGGGACTTACCAGCAGAGGAGGGTAAGCCAGTAAGCCTTCTGCTTGCTGAGCCTATTCAGCACCAGGCCTTTGTGCTCATTAGCTCACAAAAAGCCCTTGCAGAGAACCCATTAGGTAGATGTTCTTTCTGTTTGAGAAAGAATGACTCCACTCCCAGGGAGTCTATAAGACACTATCTCAGAAAGTAGGCATGGGGCTGGGATTTGAACACAGGGCTTGGAGA
The DNA here is from genome assembly GCA_019843815.1 of Montemys delectorum. NCBI lineage: Eukaryota > Metazoa > Chordata > Mammalia > Rodentia > Muridae > Montemys > Montemys delectorum. Next base: position 2,481 of record JADRCD010199438.1, on the reverse strand, counting down.
TAGAGGTATAGCTCAGTAACAGAGCAGAGGCATAGCATGCACATGAATATGTGAGCAACACACACACACACACACACACACACACACACACACACATTTGCTTGGTCTCTAACTTCAAAACAGCAACAAAGTCACAATAAAACAAAACTCTGTTGCTTTCCATAGAATCACCTTTCTTATAAGACTAGGGACATGATAGAAGTATTTGCTTGAAAAACAGAACCAAGTGGTCCCCAGGGCAGTGTAGGAGCCCAGCCTCATGTTCTCTTTGTAGGCTTCAATCTTTCCCTATATGAACAGATGCCAGCAAGCAGCCATCACTGGGCGTGAGTGGAGGATTTCAACTCTCACCTGGAGGTTTTAGCCCTGGAAGCCCCAAGGGGAGGCTGTGGTATGAGGGATGCCTTACCACCCTACCTTCTAGGTGCTCAGACAGCAGTGGAACAGAGACTGAAGAGAAGGAGAGGGTGAGAAAGGAAAGGAAAGTGGAGCTCAGACAAGGCCTGGTTCCCTTTTTGCCAGCTAAATTCTGGCAGATTAGAAGGGCAATAGTGACAACTGCACAGCATTGTGGGTATTTGTGAGTGTGTGTAATATCACTACACGAAATATACATGGAAAACTGGTTAAGGATGCCGAATGTTGTCATTTTGCTGCAATAAAAATTGGGGGAAGCCCATAGTAACAGCGAGATGGTTCAGGAGCAGAATTTTGCAAAGAGCTGGTAATTGTGCCCTTTCTCTTAACGCCTGGATATAATGAAACTCCAACTTCCTTAATTCGGCGTATTGGTGTTGCTGAGAACGAAGAGCAAAGCTCTCCAAAACCATAAAACAAGTTTTAGTCTAAAGGAGAAGCTCAGAATCAAGACCCGAGCACCAAGGGGTGTCCTAGTGACCTGCGGAGAAGCAGGAGGGCTCATTCGGGAGGGATAGAAGCTCCTTGCGCTGCAGCTGGGGCCTGTGACTATCCATCCAAGGAGGAGAGAAAAGAGAAAAGGAAGTTAGTGGAGGGGGTAGAGGTTGGAGAAAGGAGGAGGGCAAGCCAAGATGACAGAGCTGACAGCCCCCATCCAGACAAAGGACTTGGCGGGAGGCGAGAACCCCAATGCGCCAGCAGAAAGGGGGAAAGCCGGCCCCTTCCGCAGGCAACCGCGCCGCCGCCTGGACCACTCGGCCAAGTTTCTGGTCTGGACAGATGAATCAAGCAGCAAGCCACGGCCGTATCTGGTCCCCGCACCCCCCCTCCCCCCAGACGGTCCTACAAACAGTGACTGCCACCATTCCTGAACCCCACAGAGGACCCAAGGCTAGGTGGGACCTGACTCTTCCTGCCTGAGCTGCCCATCGAATCCTCTCTCTAAAGAACAAGTGGCAAGGGGCACGACAGCCAAGGAGGCCACTGTGCCTTCGGCTCTTCTCTCCTCTGTAACTTGGGGGTGGGGATGGGGGAAAGGGCTCTCTGGGACGCTTTCCAGGCTGAGGGAGTAAAAAGCCAGCCGGGAGGCAGATCTCTCTCTGCTACTCTTTGTTTCCGCTCCAGGCGCTACTCAGGACTCAACCCTGGAGGGGGCGGGACCCGAAGTTCTGCTTTCCCAGAAAGCTTCCCTGGTGTTCCCCTGGGAACACAGATGGCCCCTAGGGCCAAAAGAAAGCTCTACCCTTTTTTTAGGAGTAGCTCGGGCTTTGCTTGGGACTAGGCCTGAGCCTTACCCGGTCCTCGCAACTATGCAGTCCTTCCAGAGGAACCTTGCTTCCGCAGGGGCGGCGGGGGGGGGGGGGCCGGGGAGGATGCCCTTAAATCCACCCGAAGGGGCTGGGCCTCTGCTGAGGAGCTGGCAGTTTTACTGGTGGCTAGGATGAGGCCAGTACCAACAACAACAATAATAACACCATCCTTCGTTTTCTTTTAGGCAAGAGCAAAGCGCAGGCTCACCACGCTTGATTAAATCATATAATTAGGAATTACTTTAATGAATATTATTACATTTCCGGCGATTTCAAGAATGCCCTTTTCTTTTCTATGGGCAGGCAGCATAAGCATAATAAGGTATTTGAGGTTATTAATAAAAACAGGCATGGTCGTCTCTGGGTTCCTGCGTGCCACTGTGAGACTTTAAGGGCTTTGCTTGCAAACGCGTGCACCAGCACTCCCTGCCGTGCCCCTTGCTATCCTCAAGTCCTAGGGACCTCAAGCTGCACCCCTCTGTGGCTCACCACCCTTTACTACTTCCAGGCCTAGATACAGCCTAGCCCTCCCCAGGGATGGAACCAAGGCGCAAAGAAGGGGTTCCCAGCCCCGAGGCTCTGCACTGGGAGCTCAGGGATGGAAGTAGATCAGTCTTGGGAGGTTGATTTCTGCCTCGCTCTGCAATCCTTGCCTTCAGGGGTGGTGCTCCAGCCCAGTGTCTGCGTCAGTCCGTCCTTATTAACCCCGCAGGGCAGGCAAGGCGGCTTCCCTTGGCAGGCTGTCTTTTTTTTT
>JADRCD010199437.1:0-26254 GCA_019843815.1 Montemys delectorum | reverse complement strand
GCCCTGGCTGTCCTGGAACTCACTCTGTAGACCAGGCTGGCCTCGAACTCAGAGATCCACCTGCCTCTGCCTCCCAAGTGCTGGGCTTAAAGGCGTGCGCCACCACCACCCAGCGATTGGGAATTTTTTAAGTGTGGTAAGACGTCATGGAAATGTACCACCATCAATTAACACTTAGTGCATTCACACTGTGGGGTGACTTTTACCACACTTTAGACCCAGAGCATGTCATTATCCCTATTTGTTAAGGAGTCACTCCTCATTTTGCAGCCCCCTCAAGAAAACAAGCAACTGGCCTCTTGTCTCGTGCCTGTACTGGATGTCTCTATCAACCGGATCACCCAGTGTGTGGCCTTTTGAATCTGACTCCTTTGCCTTGGAACAGCATCACTGAAATTATTCTATACCATAGCAGGAAATAGTATTTCTTTAGTTTATATGACTGAATATGTAATACCTCATGGTTATGATATTTAACATCCCACTGTCATATACCCATATTATAATATGGTTATAGAATGCTGAAGATGATGAGGCAGGATGATCATGAGTTCAAGACCAACCTTGGATATACCTTAACAGCAAATGCATATATGTAGACAGACATTTAGACATATATCTTACTATAGATATAGGCCCACGTTTTTCTCCTTATCAACTGATGAGATGGTAGACATCTGATGTCTCCAGCTTTGGCCTTGGAGGGCTCCAGTCTCTCTGCATCCTGCTGTTTTAGAAGTTTGTTTGATTGATTGGTTGGTTGGTTGGTTGGTTGGTTGGCTGGTTTTTTTTAACAGAGGAAAGAAAGTTTAGTGACTAATGTTTCTCTTGAGAGCAGGTCTCATTGTGTTGTCCATACTAATCTTGAGTTTTTGAGTACAATTAAACATCCTGTACAACTTGCCCTAACCTTCTGATAAGAGTCACTCTCTCACCCGGCAATGGTGGTGCACACCTTTAGTCCCAGCACTTGGGAGGCAGAGGCAGGTGGATTTCTGAGTTCCAGGCCAGCCTTGTCTACAGAGTGAGTTCAAGGATAGCCAGGGCTACACAGAGAAACCAAAAAAGAAAAAAAAAAGTCACTCTCTCTCTTCCTACCCCAGCCTCAGAGGATCAAACATAAGGCTCCTTGGTTTTCTTTTTGTTTTGTTTTGTTTTGTTTCTTTTTTTTTTTTTTTTTTTTTTGGTTTTTCAAAACAGGGTTTCTCTGTATAGCCCTGGCTGTCCTGGAACTCACTCTGTAGACCAGGTTGGCCTCAAACTCAGAAATCTGCCTGTCTCTGCCTCCTAAGTGCCAGGACTAAAGGCGTGTGCCTCCACTGCCCGGCTCCTTGTTTGTTTTTAAAGCAGGGTCTTGCTGTGTAGCCCAGGCTGGCTTTGACTCTTGGCAACCATCCTGTGCTGCCTCCTAGGAGCCATAAAGTATCCCTGAGCTGAGGTAGTAGCTCAGCTGGCAGAGTGCCTGCCAACCATGCCAAATGACCCTGGGTTCCATCTCTAGAACCATATCAAACCAAATGTGGTGGTGCAAGTCTATAATCCTAGCATTTGGAAAGTGGATGCAGAAGGGGCAGAAGTTCAAGGTCAACCTCTGCTATAGTGAGTCTGATACCACCTGGCTAGAGAACTTGCCTCAAAAGAACAAAAATGGGGAGGGGGGGATGCCACCATCCTGAACTCATTTGTTTGTTTGTTTGTTTGTTTGTTTTTATTTTTGTTTTACTTTATATTATTTTCTTTTCCATGGTCCCAGAGATTGGACACCGGCTTTAAGCTGCCAGGCAAGCGCTAAGTCACAGACCTGCAATCCTTTCCTTCTAATGAGATCTTTCTCAGAAATCTGCTATAGTAAGATATATAAAAAAAAAAAAAAAAAAAAAAAAAAAGATTCTGCTCAGCTGGAGGTAGCAGAATCTATGAGAAGTGCTTTGGGACAAAATAAAAGTTTTAAACTCTTGTTCCAAGTGACTTTGTTGATCTACCCATGCTTGGATCAAGATCCCGTCTGCTCCAAGGTGGGGTCAGGTCTTCTCACCTCTTCTGTCTCAGTGAAGACCTGAGGCCGCCATGCTTCCCTTTGTGTTTGGGACTGGGTCTCACTGTGGAACCTCCTGGGCGCAGGGATCACGGTGCTGTGTCTCCACAGCCAGACTCAGGTCTCAGTTGCAGAGTTCTATAAGCTGGGCTGGGTGATTCAAGGCCATAATCCCAACACTTGAGAGAGTGGAGGTGAGGGGCATTTGAGGACTTGATGCCAGCAGACAAAATACGACAAGGCAGAAAACAAACCCACGAGCAAAGAAACTGTGAGATCAACCTGGTTGAAGGAATCACCCGGTTGTCATCCAAAGGAAGCTGCAGAAAACTGATTCGAGACATGTGGACCGGTACTCTTCTCTGGGAGAACTCTGCAGTTGGCATCTTTCACATAATTCCCAGATGGCATGGATGCCCTAAAAATCAAGAGACACTCTACTGGGAAAGGCTGAGAGGTGAGGAGGTGGAGATCAAATTTATGTGACTGGTGCAGAGCCACTCTTTTCCCAAGACACTGGGCGCCCCCTCTGCCCACTTCATACGAGGAATGAGTCAGGATCCAGTTGCCAACTAAGGCTAACTCAAGGTCATCTTGGCACCACTCCCTGTCTACAAAACTCTGCAGACTAATCTCCAAGGACAAGCATCCCCTTGTGCCCCTCAGGAACTGTGTACAGTGTTTAGACTTCTCCAAGGGCTCCCAGCATTTAAATGGCGCTTATTATGGTCACTTTTCTGAAATTAGAAAAATTCAAAAATAGTAAATCTGTCACAAACAGGCAATGACTGTTTCTGTGAGTTCAACCACCGAGCAGCAAAGCCTCCCTTGTGCTGAGAATCAACATTATTTTACTTTGGGACTCTTGCCCGGATTTCTGTTAATTCGTTCACACATGCTTTCTCCTCCCAGTCTTGTGACTCGATAAAGTCGTCTCAGCTGGGTCAGGAAAGAAGAAGAAACGTCAGAGGTAGACCCAGCAGTCTTTTACGTGCACTGGCCTTACCGGAACACTGAAAGGTTCCCTATTTCAAACACTTCCCAGGGCAGGAACCCCCTTTTCAGGCTATGCTGGGGTTCGCCCAAGGAAGCACAACTCTCCTATTGTAATTCTCCATTGTGCATAACAAATCTTGCCCAAACTTTGTCCACCATTTTATTGCTCTTTTTGCTGGCAGCTCATCTGCACAGGCTGAGAGATGTCAATGGGGGGGGGGGGGGGGGGCTGCAGCATCTGGGGACTTTACCTAGACTGAGAAGGCCAATGTGGCTCGTCAGGTGGCCACTATTTGCTGAGGGCTGTCAGCTGAGATATCGACCTGTGCAGAGATGTGTGTGCCCCTGGCCTCCTGTGTGTGTGGACCACCCACAGTGCAGTGGCTGGGACTGGAGAGGTCGAATTCTCATAGCAAGAGTTCTAAAGAGAACTCGACCTTCTAAAGAGTTCTAAAGAGTTCTAAAGGTACCTGAGCAAGGTACCTGTGTCAATATTCTCAGTTTTCCAGAGGGAAGGCTGAGTGTAGTCTGAACTACATGGTGAACTCCAGGCAAGCCTGTGTTACATAGCAAGACCTTGTATTTCCTGCTTAAAAACATTTTTTATTTTATTTTATGGATATTTTGCTTTAAATATATATGTGTACCACATGTATGCCTGGTGCCTGTGGAGGCTAAACAGAGCATTGGATCTTCTGGATCTAAAATAATAGATTGCTGTGAACCACCGTATGAATACTAGGAATCAAACCTGGGTTCTCTGCAAGAACAATAAATGCTCTTACCACGGAGTCATCTCTCCAGCCCCCGTTTGTTAATTTAAAAAAATCCTACAATATGTTTTTGTCATATTCTTTCCCCTCCCCCAATCCCCCTTAGGTCCTCCTTGAAGGGCTTACAGGCCTGAGTATTGCAAACATGATCCCAGCAGTTTTTGTCCTTTCCCCTTCCCTCACCCTTGCTAAACTGTTAGATTATGTTTTTAAGTTTAGCCCCCAAGGTCTATTCCCTTATTTGGCCACTGACTCCTTTCTGAGACGAAACACCCAAGGTCCAGCAGTCTAAACTCATTGTTTGGCTACACTGGCTGACCTGTCCAATCAGGACTTACCAGCTCATCCTAGCCCAGACTTCCCTTTTTTTCTCCTTAAAAACCCACTCGGTTTAAAAACAACAACAACAACAACAACAACAACAACAGAAAACAAAAACAAACAAACAAAAATACCACTTGCTGTCTCTCTTTGTCTGAGCTAGGGGAAGTGATCCCCCTATCCCCACTTCCCCAACTCCTCCCACCTACCTGCACCTCTTGTCCCTAGGGGTAATAAATCCCCTTTGTGCTGAGAGTTTGGTGTCTGAGTGTGTTCTGTAGTGACTCTGAGGGGCCTCTTACACTCCTAACCTTCATATCCACCCAACATCATTCTTTCTCGCTGTGTCTGTCTGTCTGTCTGTCTGTCTGTCTGTCTGTCTGTCTGTCTCTCTCTGTCTCTTACACACACGCCAACAAGTATCATAAGCCTGGCAGAGATGACTTACACCTGTAGTCCCAGCACTCAGCAGCCGAGAGGTAAGTGGATTGCTGGGAATCAGAAGCCAGCCTGGTCTACAGAGCAAGTTCCAGAACAGCCAGGACTCTACAGAGAAAACCTGTCTCAAAAAAACAAACAACAACAACAACAACAACAACAACAACACACACACACACACACACACACACACACACACACACACGTCCAGCAATGATGGAACATATCTCTTAACACCAGCACTAGGAGGCAGAGGCAGGCAGATAGAAGCTAGCCTGGTTACACCCCCCCCCCAAAAAAAAAACTCCCAAAAATGAAAATCAAAAAAAAAAAGACAAAATAAACAATATTAAATTACTACTCCTCTCTTGTTCCTAAACCCAAATACTCTACCCTCATAAATTCACCCTATAATTCCATTTACAAAAGGAAAATTCTTAATAATTAAGTGAAAATTTGACTAATTAAAATTAAAACTAGGGAGTACTGCTTTAAAACACTGATTTGGAGCTGAACTCAGCGTTAGCATTCTGGCCTTAACACAGAGAAATGATGTGCAAATACAGTTGTTTGAAATATAATCCCAGACAGGTCTGGTGACACCCACCTGTAACCTCAGCATGAGGGAGGTAAAGGCAGGTGAATGGAGAGTTCAAAGCCATCGTAAGTTTGAGGCCAGCCTACCTCATCATGCATGATACATGAGAAACACACACACACACACACACACACACACACACTGAAATCTAATTCTAGAGTAATATGGAGGCCAGTCTCAAAGATGATGCTCATGACTCCCACTTCTTGATAGTCATACCCTTTTTCTAGACCTTTGCATTTATTTTTTTAAAGATATTATTTATTTATTATTATTTATACAAGTACACTGTAGCTATCTTCAGACACACACCAGAAAAGTGCCTCAGATCCCATTACAGATGGTTGCGAGCCACCATGTGGTTGCTGGGAATTGAACTCAGGACCTTTGAGAAGAGCAGTCAGTGCACTTAACTGCTGAGCCATCTCTCCAGCCCAGCCTTTGCATTTCTTATCAAAGTCGGTCTGTGTGACCAATGGAATGTACCAGAAAAATGCATTTAGATGCATGGTATGCTCCTTCCAAGATTAGACTATAAAGTACTTTCAGTCTTAGTCCCTGTTACAGACCGTGCCATGCTGTGAAGAGCCTCCTGGAGAAGCCCATAGAGGGTGACCAACTAGTCTGGATGTTACCAGGACTATCCTGCTTTTATCATAGAAACTGTCACATCTTCAGAAGCCCCAAGTCCTAGATCAACACAGATGGTTGGTCACCCTACCCGTGTGGTATGGAACAGAAGCATCCAGACAAGCATGGGTGGAAGAGGTGTAAGATCCGAGTAGACAGGGACATCTCAGAAAAACATCGGGAGGCCAGGAATTTCCTTAATAAGATAAGCTCAGGAACTTTAGGAAGGTAGCAGAACTCTCCAGAAGGGAAAGGCTAATTAACATTCCTCAGACTACAGGGTGAGAACCAACCTGCAGGTGGGGATACATTCCGCAGGGTGGACCTTTGCCCACCTTCAGACAAGGGGAGTCCTTGCCACCTCATTCCCTAAAGATCAATCAGTTTAAAAAGTCACACTGTTCTACCAATCACATTGTGTCTAATGGCTGCTGCCCTGAAAATTGTATAAAAGCTCACTGAACAAGTTATTCCGGGTCACCTCCCTTCCTTAGGGTCTGGGATGGGCCCCAGTGCACTAGAATAAAAATCCTCATGCTCTTTGCATCGATCAGGCTCCATGTAATTCACTCAGGGGGTCTCCAGTAAGCTAAGGCTCGACGGGGTCTTACAGAGGCCTCCAGTCAACAGCCCCACAAGGAAGCCATCTTGGATTGAGTCCCTACTGACTCTAGTCTCATATGAGACCCCCAAGCTGGACCCCTCACCTAATCTGACCATCAGAAACTGAGAGATAGTGAATACCTGTGTTTTATGGCACTAAATTTGGGGCTAGTTTGTTGCATGATAATAGACATCATATGTAGATGAATTGCTGTCTCCCATGAGATAATAGAGAAGGCATAGTGGGTTGTTCTCATTCTGTCTGGAGCAGCTAAGATAATCAGCTGTTTAAAACATTCCTTTCCAGCTGGGCGGTGGTGGCGCACGCCTTTAATCCCAGCACTTGGGAAGCAGAGGCAGGTGGATTTCTGGGTTCGAGGCCAGCCTGGTCTACAGAGTGAGTTCCAGGACAGCCAGGGCTACACAGAGAAACCTTGTCTCGAAAAACCAAAAAACAAAACAAAACAAAACAAAACAAAACAAAAAACATTCCTTTCCAACAGAAGGGAGCAAGCATGGTTTCTCACGTTCCTGGAAGAGCAGAGCTCGGCAGGCCCTGGCGGCAGCTAGACAAGCTTCCTCTGCTGTAATTGTTTTCTAAAGTTTCCACCATAATCCCCAGTGGTCACGAGGCCCTCAAGGCCCTCTCCCGGCTCCATGCACCTAATTTCCCTCAAGGCCTGAGGTGCCTACCTGGGTTGCTTAAACAGCTAGAAAGGATCCCTCAAGTACAGGAGAAGGGATTCTGTGTAGGGAATAAGGATCACAATAACACAGTGCCTACAAGTCAGGCAGATGTTTTGCAAGGGTTTGTGAGAGTCTCTCAAAAATCTTCCAGTAGCAACCCACGGTATCTGAAATGTCAGCATTATAGTGTGACGTATTCACTCAGTACCCAAAAGGCGTGCTTGAGATGAGACCGTTCTCCCTGTCCAGCATAGCATGAGGGCAGTCAGAAGTAACCCAGAGGGAGCACAGATGGCAGGCAGGACCCCTGCATAGCTGACTGTGGCACCACATCATCATGTCCTGTAAGATGGACTCTGTCTAAAGAGCCAGGCTTTGGTGCTGCTCGCTCTCAGGGAATTCTCAAGGGGGGCTGGTGTGCACACCTGGAACTCTCATAGTAGATCAGAATACAACTCACATCCACCCCTAAAACAAGGGCTGGAGTCCAAGTTCCAAACAGCAGAGATGGTGATCTTTAGGCTTGCTGAGAGAGCACCCATTTTGGATGTTCACTGTTTTGTGCATAGCCATAATCTTTACTTGTTTGTCCTGGCTATAAAGTAAGCCAGTTTAGCATTGTAATCTCTCCCCCCAACCCCCACCCCATGCCAGTACATGTACCTGTAGACTTGTGTGTATGCTTGTATGTGTGCATACATGCATGCCTGCGTAGGTCAGATATCAATCTATAAGGTCATTTCTCAGGAGCCATCCACCTTGTACTTAAAAGAAAAGGTCTCCCCCTCTCCAGAGATCCAGGAATGTGCCAAGAGTCCCACTGGCCTCTGGATATGGGGTGAAATAGGGAGGGAGTCCCACTGGCCTCTGGATGGAGGGTACAATAGGGAGGGAGTCCCACTGGCCTCTGGATGGAGGGTGCAATAGGGAGGGATGTCTTCCGAGTTTTGCTGCATGCTTCTACCCATTGTCTGAGGGGTGGGGAGAAGGTATTTTTGAGACAAAGCACAGGCACCATAAATGAAGTTGTGATATTGCTGCTCCAAAAAAAAAAAGAAAGAAAGGAAGAGAGGAAGGAAGGGAAGGAAGGAGGGAAGGAGGAAGGAAGGAAGGAAGGAAGGAAGGAAGGAAGGAAGGAAGGAAGGAAGAAAAGAGAAAAGGAAAGGAAAGGAAGAGGAAAGTCCCTTCCCACTGGGCCTGGAGACTCCCTGATCAAGCTTAGTTGAGCAGCCAGTGAGCCGGGCAGCCTCTTCCTCTGCCTCTCCAGTGCGATGACTAGAAGTGCACACCACCATGCCTAGGTTTTTAGGCTGGTGCTGGGGAATCAAACTTAGGCACTCACAGCAATGCAACAAGCAGTTTCTCAGCTGAGCAGTCTCCCCAGTTCCCTGCCCCCTTTCAGAATTTTGGAGATGTACACATCCTCAGAGGTCAGAGGACGGAGTGGCTAGCTTCCCCTATCATTACTCCCCACCTGATGCTTTTAGATTTATTTTTAATTACGTGTATGTTGATAGGTTTCTCTGTGTACATGCAGTGAGCTTTGAGGCCTGTGTGTTTGTGTGTGTGTGTGTGTGTGTGTGTGTGTGTGTGCGTGTATGCACGCCTGAGACAGAGTCTCTCACTGAACCTGAATTTTCCCATTTCAGCAAAGCTTGCTGGCCACTGAGATTCCAGGATTGGGCTCACCCCACACTGCTGGGTTACAGGTATATATGCAGCAGCCGAGTGGGTGCTGAGATTTGAACTCGGGTCCTAGAAGCTTTTCCTCTACTGAGTCATCATGGCAACCATGTTTTATTTTCTCTTAATCCATTCATTAAGGAAAAAAAAAACTTTTGCAGCAGGATGTGGTGGTCCATAGAACCACAGCCTTCAGTCGGTAGAGGCCGGGGAGTTCAAGGTCATCCTTAGTTCCTGGCTAGTTTGAAGTCATCCTAGGCTACAGGAGACCATATCGCAAACAAAGCCAAAAGCAAAATAAAATCTGTTGGAAATGGAAAGCGGGACACACAGTGATGCATACCTGTAATCCCTTGCAGGGGGTGGGGGCAGGGCAGAAGAAAGCCGGTCACAGCCAGCATGAGGAAGGTGACTATAAAGGGAGTTCCAGGGCACATATGCCAAGACACTGTCTCAAGAACAAAAGCTGCACTGTCATTATGAAGTGTCACAAACTGGGTGGCTTGAGATAACAGGGCTGCCTTTCTTAAAGCTCTTGAGTCCGTACTTCCAACGTGTAGGTGTCAGCACCATTGGCTCCTCTGAAGCCAGGAAGGGCAGCCATGCCAGGCCTTCCCCTAGGCCAACAGCCCAGTTTGGCCAACAGCCTTTAGTTTCCCTGGGCTTGTTGAGGCATCGTCCTCAACCTCTTCCTGCACCAGCAAACAATGCTCTTGTTGCATGCACATCTATCTGCATAGACATTTCCACCCTAGAAAACCTCAGTTTTACTTCTTTAGCAGCAAAGACTCTGTTTTCAACTATAGCCACATTTATAGGCATCAGGTGGTTAGGTTTTCAATATCTTTTTTTTAAAAGATTTATTTATTTATTATATGTAAGTACACTGTAGTTGTCTTCGGACAACCTAGAAGAGAGCATCCAATCTTATTGTGGATGGTTGTGAACCATCATGTGGTTGCTGGGATTTGAACTCACGACCTTCAGAAGAGCAGTCAGCGCACTTAACTACTGAGCCACCTCTCCAGCTTGGTTTTCAATATCTTTGAGTGGCGCACAATTCAATAACACTGATTGTGGTGGTCTGAATGGGCCCCGATCCCCACCCAGTTAGTGGAACTGTTTGGGAAAGAGTAAAATGTGCATCTGTGTTGGAAAAAGTGTATTATGGGGGAATGGCCCACACCAGGCCCAGTCTCCTTCTCTTTCTGCCTACAACTTGCAGATCAGATATGCTCTCAGCTATTATTCTAGCACCATGCCTGCCCGCCTGCCTGCCTGCCTGCCTGCCTGCCTCTGTGTTCTCTGCTGTATTGCAGTCATGGACTAACCTGAAACTGTAAGCAAGGCCCCAATTAAATGCTTTTTCTTATAAGTTGTCTTGGTCACGGTTTCTCTTCACAGTAATAGCAATAGAACAGTAACAAAGACATTGACCATTTATTTTTTAAAAGTTACTATCCATGAAATGTCAGGCATTGGCATAATTACTTCATGTATGTTTTCTATAAACCTCACAGAGATTCCTCTTCCACTGCATGGCTTAAGATAGTAGAGAGAGATGGTTTGGGGCTACCAAGATCACATAGCTAGATAATATAGCTACAAGTCATATCTGGTCTTGTGAAGAATAAATGTAAACAATACAAAAGAAATGACAAATGTAACCCAGAGTGTGTGTGTGTGTGTGTGTGTGTGTGTGTGTGTGTGTGTGTGTGAAATGTGATAAGGTAAAGCCCCCCCCCAAGTGAACACCTCAATTTTGATTGGCTAAAATGTTACCATGGAAACCAAGCTAGGAGTGTGTGAATGGAGGTAATGAGGCCAAAAGCCAGATAAAGTAATGCTGAATGCCTGAGCTGAAAGAGACTTAAAAACCCGGGTCTGGCCAGATCCTGGGGCCCAACGGAGACTCTTCAGGTGGAGACCAGCTCATCCCTGCAGGCCTTGCCTGCACAGCCATCGGAGCCAGGTTACCACTTATGCCAGACTAGAGGTGAATGAAGTGAGTGTGTGAATGAATGCGATCCCATTTCACTTTCCTTCCTTCCTTCCTTCCTTCCTTCCTTCCTTCCTTCCTTTCTTTTTTCTTTTCTTTTTTTTTTTCCAAGACAGGATTTCTCTGTGTAGCCTTGGCTGTCCTGGAACTCACTCTGTAGACCAGGCTGGCCTCGAACTCAGAAATCCGCCTGCCTCTGCCTCCCAAGTGCTGGGATTCAAGGCATGCACCACCACTGCCCGGCTACCATTTCACTTTCTATTTGTTTTATGAATAAATACTAGTATAACCTGATCCTCAGAGTCACTGGCACTCTCTTTCTCTCGCTCTCGGCTCCATCCCTAAACCTGACTCATGACAGGCTTCTTCTCTAGGATCCCTGGAACAAGCTATTTAACCTCTGAACCCCATTAGTAAAGCGAGTCAGCAATCATTCCCCCAATCCATGTTGAGTTATTGCAAGGATTTATAAAGACAATTGAAACATCATGGCACAGAGCAATTTCTGAATTCTCAGTAGCTGTTGTCTTTCACTTTGTGTGTGTGTGTGTGTGTGTGTGTGTGTGTGTGCGCGCGCGCGGTCACGCACGCAGGAATGAGCGTGCTGTGGCAGTCAGAGGACAGCTGCTCTTGGGAGTCACTTATCTCCTACGTTCTTGTGGGACTTAGGTATTGAACTCAGGTCATCAGGCCTATACACTAGCACCTCTATATGCTGAGGCATCTTGCTGGCCTAGCAGTTGTTATTCTAAGTAGGGGAATCAAGGAAACATGCTCAGCGAATGCTGAAGCCGAATGTTGAGAGTGTCAGTTCATCCTGTCGAGATGGTGTTGATGAGAAGCATTTCTGCTGCCTGGTCTGGCGGGACAGGAGAAATTCCAGCCTCATGCTCCTGCTCTCTTGCTAACAAGCACTCAGCCACACCTTCCTGGCCATGGTGACAGTACCCTCCCTCTCAAGCTGTGAGACAAGATTAATCCTTCTTCCCATAAAAAAAGAAGAGAAAAGAAAAGATTCTAATTCTAGTGCCAGTGACTACATCCAGGGCCACATTTATATTCTAGGTAAGTGCTCTACCCCTAGGCTATGCATTCCCTGGGTTTTCCGTAAAGCTTTAAATGTTTATCTCCTTTGCTCCAGCATCTTCCTTCTCTATTTCTCCACCACTGGGAGATGAGCACTCCTACACATCTTCACAATACCGTCCAAGGGAACATCTCTGCCTACACTTTATAGATTGGGAAATGAGACAGAGCAGAGGTGAACTAACCAATCACTGGGCAGAGTGGCTCCCCTGATCCTAGCAGTGTACCCGTACAGTTCCTATCATGCCCTAAATATGATCACAATTACGAAAAAGCCGAAATGAAGACAAAAGGACCATATTCTTCCTTCCATGGTTCGCTCATAACCCTTGTCTTTAAAGCTAACTGTAGTGCTCATGCCTACAGATCTGAACACTCAGACCTCCAGAAGCTGAGGCAGGAGGATAAGTGATGTAGCCGTCCAGCAGCCATGGATGAACTGGGTTACCTGAAAGGGGGTCTGGAAATGAAAAGGAAAGGACAGGTGTGAGAGAAGTATGAAGCCAAGACTAAAGTTTCTGATCAAGGCTCCAAGTTTAAAATTCAGCAGTGTGTCTATATATAGGGAAAGCCCACCGACCTCTCCATCCTTTGCTTCAGCCGGATTCTGTTGCAAAGCAAGCTCAGTGGGCAGTCAGCTCCTGTCTGAAATTGACTCCAAGGGAGAGTTGTTAAGATCCTACTGTGGCAAGCCCTTAAGGTCTATTTATCCTGCTCAAGGCTGGGGGAAGGGCACAAAGTATAAGTTTGAGGCCCAACTGGGTTCATAGTGAGTTCCTGACCACTTTGGCTACAGGGTTAAAAAATAAATAAAAAAATAAAAAAAATAAACCAAGACTATGAATTCAGTCAGGAATCCATCTCAAGACCAACAATCTACACAGCCAACTCCTATCTACACAAGATCAAGCTGGTCAACATTTAGCTTGGAGGGGAGGGGGCTTATGAGTCTGACCCTGAGGAGCTGTGGACAGTTGATGGCTTCCAGGAGAAGAGTCAGTTTTCTTTAAGGGTATGGCTCCTGATAGCTCAACTGTGCTCCAGTGGATGATCCCTAGCCCAGAAGTATATGGGCATCATAAAGTAGGTAGATTGAGTTTTTAGCAAAAAGAAGAGGACATGCAGTTTAGGGTGGGGGTAGGGATGTGGAGGTAGTCCTGGCTAGAAGGAATTAGGAGGAAGGTTTGAACCGTAGCACCAACAAACCCAGAGAAATAAATAAATAAATAAATAAATAAACCTATCTGAATCTTTAAGTTGAGTTGTAAGTACACTTACAATTCAAGCATTGGGAAGGATGGGGTAGTCCAGAACCCTTTACTGGGGGGAGATTAGTTAGTCTTCTGGTTTGGTCATCTTCACAGTCTTTGGAATCTCTCTACTGTCCCCTTTCTCCTGCAGATCCTGCTGTGGCTTCCCAGAATACCCAATTCCCTGGGCTGGCCAGACCTGTAAGGGATTTACCAATTGGTTCCAGGGCTATATGATCAAGCTGTCAGCCCATAAGAGTCCCAGGCAATGAGTACATAGATGTTGACTTGCCTTCCCCAGATCATGGCTGTGCTGGAACTTTGCCTTAGACCACCCCTAACTCACCAGGTCCAAAACGATGGAATCTCCCATCATTCAAACCAGATTCCTGCTTGCATTCTACCCACTCAGTAATCCTGAGTAGAATCCTGTGCCATGCAGGCAACCTTCCTTCTGCAACCCTCCCTCCCCTTGATCCAAGTGCCTTTGGACCAGGATCTGACCAGATTCCAAAGAATCTGACCAGCCCACAATTCCTCATTCTTAAAGCTGTTAAGTGAGAGCTAGGTACAGCATCATATACCTTCAATCACAAATATCTTAGAGGCTGAGGCAGGAGGATAGGCATGAATTCCAGGCAAGATTGCACTACCAAGTGAGACCTTGTCTTTAAAAAAAAAAAAAAAAAAAAAAAAAGATCAAAGTCATAAACTCATCAGCTACCTACTTTGGGTAAAGGCTCATTTTATTTTATTTTATTTTATTTTATTTTATTTTATTTTATTTATTTCTGCTACTTGAGATAGGTCTCCTGTAGCCTGGCCTAGCTAGGAGCTGCTATGTAGATGAGCACAGCCTTGAATGACCGATTCTCTTGCCTCCACCCCCTTGACTGCTGGAATTACAGGCATGTAACACTACGCACAGCTTTGAAGGCTAAAATTCTTAACAGGATTTACGATTCCTCTACCTGGTCCCTTTGTGATGGAGGATTTATAATGTTTTCAGAAACTGGTAAGCATCCTGGGACGGTCTTAATTTTTCTGGCCGTCAAAGCCATTTAAGATTGATGAGATCTGGCTAAACTGCTTAAAGGTGATTATCTCAGCCCGAATGGCATGAGCATTCCAAGGAGCTGGTTTTCTCCCACTCACCCTCTCCACCCTCTGATACAATAGCTCCCTTCTTCAGGGACAGAGTAACCAGGCTCTTTGTGGGCCTCCAGGTGGAAGCCTGGAGGTGAGCAAGGAGGGGTGAGAGAGGAACAGAAATGCAGCCGGCCGGCCTCCCTCCCTCCCTCCCTCTGATCTGACCTGAGATAGAATTCTTGGTGATTTGAAAAAGGGGGTGGAGGAACATAAATACTCACACCAGGCGGGGGGGCGGGGGGGGGGAATGGTGTGGCGATGTTAGCTGGACTAATGTGGGGCCTCTAAATGTAAACGGAAGGCTTCAAAGGCTTTGTAGCAACATGGAAAACCACATATGATGTCATACTAAGTGGAATGTAGACAAGACAGGTGGTACAGGGATGTGTGCAGGGGCGGGGGGGTAAGAAGGCTGGATTTTCCAGCTCAGTAGACCAGGCTGGGGGCTCAGTTCCCATCCCCCCCAACCCTGCCACGTGTATGCAGAGTGAGCAACCACCCACATACACAAAATCCCCTAATGTCTCTGGGCCATTTTTCTTCTCCCTCCTCTATACCAAATAGTCTTACACAGGTAAAGCTGGCTTTTCATGGGCTATGTAGCTCAGGTTGACTTTAAACTCCTGAGCCTTCTTGCTCCACATCTCAGGAGCTTGCACCATCACACCAAGACTTGGCATTTTAAATGATAAGTTCAGTTTAACACGTGCAGGGACATTCAGGTTTCCATGCTGGGCATGCAATGGAAGGAGACCCTGACCCTTCTGCCCTCACTTGCCTGCAGGTGCTTGCTTTCACCATGGACTTTAGGAAATATAAGATGCCCCTAACTGTTTTACTACAGACAACAGCTCTGTGTATGGACAACTTTTGAAATTAGAGACGTTTGGCCCATCAGGTCCTTCTCTTGCTGTTCTATCATTTTTTGGCCCATTTTGTTTATGGGTATGTGTGCATTTCTGTGTCTGTCACTTGTGTTCTGGTGCCCGAAGAGGCCAGAAGAGAGCTTCAGATCCCCTACGGCAAGAGTTATAGATGATGGCTTCCGGGAAATGAACTTGTTCAGGCTTCTTAAAGGTCAGCAAGCACCCTTAGCCACTGGGCCATCTCTATAACCCCTTCCTTTTCGTATTTGTTTTGCTTTGTTGAGATAGGGTCTTACACAGCCTGGAGTGGCCTCAAACTCACTCTACAGATGGCACTTGCCTTGAACTCCTGATTTCCTTGACCCTGCCTTCTAAATACTAGGATTACAGGCATTGGCCACCTACCCTGGCCCCTGTTGTTGTTATCGTCATTGTTGTTGCTTAAGAGAGACTATTGCTATAGAGTTGGGCTGGTCTTGACTTCCATTATCCTGCCTCAGACTGCTGTGCATTGGAATGAAGAGTGGCTGCTACCACACTCCCCCTTAACATTGCCTTTTTGAGCATGACTCTTATACATAAGCATGAAATCTGGTTACTCTTGCTCAGATTACCCATCATTCCAATTACCTCTGATCACCTTGTTTATCCCATAAGCCTCGGAGGCAGAATTGAGGTAGGGCCTCCTGCTCCCATCTGCTTGGTAGCCACACAAACACATTCTCTTTGGCAAAACTTGTCATTTCGGTAATTAACATATTTTATGGCAGACAAAGTGCGTCTACTTTGATGTCAGACAATGGCTGTGCTGTAATCCTGTTCTTCCTTACACCAAATATGGATAGAACAGATGGCCACCAGGGTACAGACACTCAGAAAGGGAAAGCAGCTAAAGCTCCAGAGCCTACCCTCCAGTCTGAGGTAGAGGAGGGTAAATGGGGATAGGCAACAGGGCTCTGTTCTCCTCAGGGCTCCACACTTGCACACCTGATTCAATACTCTACCGTGGCCAGCCTGAAAGTCTTATAATTTTTGGGGGCTTTGCGATGGCCTCCAAAAGTGTTAATTGTAGTAATCTTCTCCCAGAGCTGTTTGTTTATGATGGAGAATTTTTCAATGCCTTAGCGAAGAGAAGGGAGGGAGAGACACAGAAAGGAACCACTTCAAAGCCACAGCAGAGCAGTGAACTGGGAGGCATGCCTGTAATATCAATCGATGAAGGCAAAGCCAGGCAGATGTCTGTGAGTTTGAGGCCAGCCTGGTCTATATAGAGAATTCCAAGGTAGCCAGGGCTAAATAGACCCTGTCTTAGAAATATTGGTAAATAAGTAAATAGGATGGTATCCTTCCACCAATGGGTAGGAGCAGGGTATGATATTCTTGAAAGGGAGAAAGCCATGTGTGAAAGATCTTTGAATGGATACAGTGTGTCCTGGAGCTGCGGGACCTTTGCACATTTTTCTGGACGCATAGGTGTTTGCATTGTCCATATCTACAGCATTGCTGTCTAGGACAACAGTCTGGATTTGGAACATTATCAGCAATAGTAGAAGTGGAAATTTTCTGACATCATCTAGGATGGTTAGGAAGTACGTAAGTTTGGAGTCAGCCTGGGCTACAGTGTGTTTTAACAACTGGCCTGCTCTACATAGTAAGACTCTGTCAATTTTTAAAGAGGGTCAGTGCGTAAGATGGGTTAGTGGGTAAAAGCACTTGGTGCCAAGGCTGGTAACCTGAGCTTGATCCCTGGGGTCCATGTAGAGAAAAGAGAGAACTGAGTCCTGCAGTTGGCCTCCAACTCACTACGTAGCCCAGGCTAACCTCAAAATCATGACTCTTCTGCTCACACCGAATCTTCAGCTGTGTCCCTGTGAATCTCATGGATGAGTGTATCTGAGCAGAGTAGTCAGGGTCCAGCAAAAACCCAAAAGGCAAGGCATAACACTAAATGAAATTCAGGAAAGACAGGCTAAAGAGATGGTTCAGTGGTGTTGCTGCTCTTGCAGAAGACCCGGGCTCACTTCCTAGCACCCACATGGAGACACACAACCATGTGTAACTCCAGTTCCCCAGGATCTATCATCTTATTATGACCTCCGAGGGGAACAGACACACATGTGGTACCCATACATACATGCAGGCAACACACACACATACAATAAAGGTTAAAGACGCCAAGACAGAGCTTCTTTCCAGGCTTCTTATCATCTACTCCCAGGACTGGAGGCTCCAGCCATCCTGGGGGAATGTGGAGGCCTGGGGATTAGACTGGGTTCCATCCACTATGCTGATGCAGGGGAGAGCTGGCTGGGATCTGAGCTGTTCTGCATTGGAAGTAAGAGGAGAGCTAGAGACAGAGCACCCCTCAAAAGTAGGTGCAGTGGCGCATGCGTGTAATCCCAGCACTCAGGAGGTGGAGGCGGGAGGATTAGAAGGAAGTCCAGGGCCAATTCAAGCTGCATGAGACTTTTAAAAAATAAATTAAAAAAAGAAAAAGGAAAAAACTAAAAGAGGGCCAGGTGAACACCTTTCATTCCAGCAGAGGGTGGCAGAGGCAGGCACATCTCTGAGCTCAAGCCCAGCCTGGTCTACATAGCAAGCTCCAGACCAGCCAGTCCTTTGTAGAGAGACCCTGTCATAATTAAAAAAAAAAAAGGTGGTTCATAAATTATTATTCAAATTGGAAATAGCTATTTGACATTTGTTTTATTATGCTCTCTCTCTCTCTCTCTCTCTCTCTCTCTCTCTCTCTCTCTGTGTGTGTGTGTGTGTGTGTGTGTGTGTGTGTGTGTGTGTGTGTGTATACCTGACCAACTCCTCAAATGGCTGAACTGAAATGACCAAAGACAGTAAATGACTTGCCTGGGCACAAGAAGATTGCTGTGTGTCCTTCCATTCCTGGGCCCACTCCCCATCCTCCCCTCCCCCTTTTCAGATCTTCTCAGAAAAAAAAAAAAAAAGACAATGCCACTGACCTACTGACCTGACCTGGTAACCAGGATTGGGGAAGCTGTGAGTCAGAAACAGCAAATGCCACACCTTCTTGTTGGGTCAAGAGGTAGGAACAGGGTCAGAGTAGGGGTCAGAACAGGACAATCCCACCTTGACGATGGAATTCTATCCTTTGCACTCTAGGTCAAAGGGAATGGGTCAGGAGGACTTGCACTGTGCCAGCTGTTTGGCCGGTAGCTTGTCCTCAGTGGGTTTACCACATCTTGCAGGCTGGGAGTTTGCATCTGTCCCTAGTCATCCAGTGCACAGCAGGCCAGAAGTATACAATCGAATAGTGATATGGTAACTTGCTGCTGGGGTGCCCTTTCAATAGTAACAATCTGGGGAGCCAAAGCGGCCATCCGTAAGTTGGCTACTGAATGTACCCTGAGAGTTAAGCAAGGCAGACATTTTGAAGCCACTTCATCCAAGCCAGGTTGGGGTGCGGTGACTCATCTCTGCCTCACAACAGGCTGGTCCGAGAACACCAATTCATAGAGCTGGTTCCTGGACGGTGGTGGGAGATGGTGGAGGTCCTGTTGCTTTATCCTATCTTTCCCTTTCCTTTTCTAGTCTCCAGGATCCTCTCACCCTTCTACTTGTGTCCTTTATATAATAAACGGATTGAGCTTATTGGGCATAGTGGCACAACTCTAAAATCCTATTCACTAGGAAGCAACAGCAGGAGGTTCACAAGCTCAAGGCAAGACTGGCCTACATAGTAAGACTGTATCTCAAAATAAATAAATAAATAAATAAATAAATAAATAAATAATCATGGAAACTGGGCTGTAGAAACGGCTCAGTGGTTAAGTGCTTGTTATTCTTGCAGACGACCAGAGTTTGGTTGCCAGCACCCACCATATGGCGACTCACAACTGCCTGTAACTCTAGCTCCAGAGGATGGAGCACCTTCCTCTATTGCTTCCCAGGTACTGATACACACACACATGCACACGCACACATAGTCTTAGTTCAGGTTGCTATTGCTGTGATAAAAACACCATGACCAAAGCAACTTTGTGAGGAAAGAGTTTATTTGCCGTACACTTCCACATCACTTCATCATCAAAGGAAGTCAGGACAGGAACTCAAACAGGGAAGGAATCTGGAGGCGGGAGCTGATGCAGAGGCCATGGAGGGTTAGTGCTTTCTGGCTCGCTCAGCTTGCTTTCTTATAGAACCCAGGACTGCCAGCCCGAGGCGGCGGCACCTACAGTAGACTGGGCCCTGCTTATCAATGCCCTACAGGCTTGCCTACAGCTCAATGTCATGGAGGCAGTCTCTCAATTGAGGTTGCCTCCTCTCCGATGAGCCTAGCTTGTGTCAAGTTGACACAGAACCAGCCAGCACAAATACACGGAATTAGAAAAAAAAAAAAAAAAAGTTTTACCAAGTCAAGGGTTGTCATAGCTATTTAGGATACTAAGCTAGTAGGATCACGCAAGCCCAGGACTTTGAGGCCAGCCTGGAGGAGAGAGCAAAACCAAATCAAACCAAACCAAGCAAGCACAAGGAGACCAGGTATGGTGGCACCCAAGCATAATTCCAACCTGCGGAAGGTGGAGGCGTGGTTGCCGACTTTGCTGTTAATTGCTGTGATGAACACTGTGACCAAAAGTGACTCGAAGAAGAAAGGGTTTATGGCCCAGTCAGAATCCATCACCGAGGGAAGTCAGGGCAGGAACTCAAGCAGGGCAGGAGGAGGAACTGAAGCCGGACCTATGGAGGAAGGCTGCTTATTGGCTTACTCCTTGGAGCACTAAGCTTGGTTTGTTCTTCCTTAGTACAACTGAAGACCTCCTGCCCAGGGTGGCATTGCCTCCAATGGTCTGGGTCCTCCTTAATCTAGAAAATGCCCACAGACAAGCCTACAGGCCAGTGTCTTGTCAACTGAGGTTCTTTCCTCCCAGATGATGTCCCCAGCTTGTGTCATGTTCACCAGCACATAGAGGGATCAGGAATTCAGGTTTCAGATCAAACCCAGTGCCTCACATGTTAGGTAGGCAAGGGCTTTGCCACCTGGAGGAGGAATGGCACAGCTGCCTCTGCATAAATGCTGGGGCTGCACAGCTGCCAAGGCATCTCCTGCAGGAAGACCTAATTGAGGACTGCCTGAGAGACCAAGGATTGGTGATGGGACAATGTCAGCCAATCAGGAACTGCTGTTCAGAAGCGATGCTTTCTTGCTACCGATGGGGCGCGGGTGGAGGGTGTGAAAGGAGCTTGCAGCGGCGTTCACAAGAGCTTACTGCGGTGTTTCTCACCTGCTCTAAGAGTCTGTCTCATTGATTCCGCACCACCTCACCTCCAACCCCCAAGGGTGGGTACGGTCCATCGGCCAGTAGTCCAGGTCATAGGCAGCAACCACTGACCTATACCTCTGTTATTAACTCCTAACATAGGGCCTGGTAATATAGTAAGCATTGCTAAGATGTTTTAGATCAATGAATGAGAGTGATTGAATAACTTAGAAATCAGGGGACTAACATCAAGGCATTGAACGCGCCAAAAGAAAGGGTCCAAGGCCTTGTAAGGTTAGATACCCTGTCTGCCTGTGGTGACCCCAGGAGAGTCACAGCACCCACTTCCACCACCCCCAAGATGAGACCTGTAAGGCCAGTTGGAGGACAACATGGCCGCAGGGGCAGATCCTGGCCACCGCTTCCTGCTGAGCTGGCTGGCCAGTGCTGGGCTGCATTCTTGTGAGCTGAGCGCGGTGGAATTTCCAGCCTGGGGAGCTGAATGGAACTTGGAACAAATAGCTCAGCAGAAAAGAACCCAGCAACAATGGGGCTGCTCAGCTGCCTTTTGCTAGCTCTCGATAGAATATCAGAGCTCAGCAAACCTTGGTAAATGGGGTGGGGGGGGGGGGGGGGGTAACTGACCTCCATCAAATTGGACATTCTGAGGACCCCAACAGAAATGCCCATGTTTGGACAGCAGTAATCTTTGAAGAAGCCTGTTGTGGTGGTACATGCCTTTAAGTCCAATCACTCAGAGGGGAGAGTCATGGCTAGCCTGGTCTATATAGCAAATCCTGGGCCAGCCAGGGCTACATGTTGTCAGGTTAAAAAGAAACTCAAGACAAATGGCTAACTGTGATACCTACTAGCGTATCCAAACCCATGTTGGTCGCCAAGTGCTTTCAGCATTACAAATATCTGATACAGAGCCCATGCTTTATCCTGTCTTCTCTCTCTCTCTCTTACACACACACACACACACACACACACACACACATACACACACACACACACGCCTCCTCTCATGGTCATTTTCAGTCTACTATCTCTGGACTCTTCCAGATGCCTCGTTGCTTTTATTGTATGCCTACAATAAAGACTTTCTCTTCAACCATACGTTGGAGCGATCATGTCCTCACTTTATACGCATACCAGAGACCCTGTCTCAAAAGAGAACAAAAACCCCTCCCAGACTTGCTAAAATACCCTAGAATGGCCTGTCAGTCGCCAGCTATCTCTTAGCAGCATGGACAAGAGAAGATTTGCTTGGTTTCAAGGATGGGGAAGGTCTGCACACACTGAAAGATTGATGTGAAGAGTCCTGCAAGAGCTAAAAGCTCTGGAGATGGGGCTGGATAAGGATGAGGGGGTGGCCATGGCAGGATTCAGGGTGCTGTATGGGATACAGTTTTTATGTGGGTTCTGGAGAACCCACAGCCCTTCATGCTTCCAAGGTGAGCTGTTTGTTAACTGAGCCATCTCCCCACCCAGCTTTCTTTTTTTTTTTTTTTAAAGATTTATTTATTTATTTATTTATTTACTTATTTATTTATTACATATTACATGTAAGTACACCGTAGCTGTCTTCAGACAATCCAGAAGAGGGCGTAAGATCTCATTACGGGTGGTTGTGAGCCACCATGTGGTTGCTGGGACTTGAACTCAGGACCTTCGGAAGAGCAGTCAGGGCTCTTAACCACTGAGCCATCTCTCCAGCCCCCCTGGCTCTCTTTCTTAATGAAGCACTTATACTTGGGACGCTGGGCCTTATTCAGGGTTGAGGAATACCTGCCTTCAACTCTTTAATAATCTGGAAGACAAGATCTAGATACAAATAAATGGGCCCGCATCAATAATCCATGATTGGCTTGAAGGATTCAATGGCTTGAGCAAATGCAGAGAAGGAGCTGCAGCCAAGGGTTGACTCGGCAGCATTCCCTCCCATGGTTTGCAGTGTGATGGATGGCATATGTCCCAAACGCCATCGTGGATGAGAAATTGAGGTCAGACCAACAGAGTAGTGTCTTTGCGGCTGTGTCACCTGTAGTTAGTCTCTGCAGTGTGAAACAGCTCCTTGCCTCTTCGACTCTAATGTCCTGAAATCAATGGCAGCTATTCCCATGAGCTGCTCTTGTCAAGTCTCCCTGGCTATCCTCCTGGCTGGTTACAGGGGCCTTGGAACCCTAGTTCTGAGGATGCAGACACAGGGGATCCCTAGTGATCACCGGCCAGCCAGCCTAGCTGAATTAGTGCACTCTAAGTGCACCCCAGTGAGAAACTATGTCCACCAAAAAAGTAAAAAAGGTAGGGTGGCAAAATGGTTCCGTGGATTCAGGTGCTTGTTGCCATGCCTGATGACCTGGGCTTGATCCTCTGGATTCCTGCAACTTGCCCTCTGACCTCGGCATATATGCCATGTCATTTGAGATCACATGCATACTTACACAAATAAAAAAAAGTAGATGGCACTTGAGAACTGGCTGCCTAAGACTGTCCACTGGCCTCTAAGGAGATTATGAACATACAAGTGCACGTGTACCATGCCCACACTCACCTACATACCACCAGCAATGAGAAACAACAGCAAACCATGTCTGGTAGTGTAGGCCTATAACTTACAGACAGGGGTGCTATTGCTCCCCCCACCCCCTTGGAGTTACACAGGAAGACTCTGTTTAAGGGAGAGAGAGATCCAGCTGGAGAGATGGCTTGGTGAGGAAAAGTACTCACTGCTCTCGCAGAGGCCTGTGTTCAGCTCCCAGTTCCCATATTAAGTGGCTCACAATAAATCCAGGTCCAGGAGCTTAAATGTACAGTCACATCCATGTACTGACTCGAGCACATAAAATAAAGATAAATACATCTTTTTGAAAAAGAGGAAATGGGTGAGAGTTCAACTGACAAAGTGGTTGCAGGACACAGGACACAGCTTTGTGACAATGGTGGGAATCCCAGGGGGTGAGCACCTTTAATCTCAGCAGAGGGAGGCAGAGGCAGGAAGAACTCGGTGAGTTCAAGGCCAGCCAGGGCTCCACATGGCGACTCCATCCTAAAAACAAATGAAACAAGAATGAGAGAGAGAGAGAGAGAGAGAGAGAGAGAGAGAGAGAGCGAGAGAGAGAGCGGGAACAACTACAAAAGCTAATTAGGAGGTAGAGATTCAAGACCATCCTTGGCTCTGTGTTCAAGGACAATTTAGGATACTTTAGACACTGTCTTAAAAAGAGGGGATGGAGAGCAGGAAAGGGCAGAAAAAGAAGGAAAGAGGAAGAAAGAAGACAAGGAAGGTAAAAAGAAAGTTTGCTAAGAGATGTTAAGCAAAGGTGGTGGCACTGGGCAGTGCTGAACTTGGACAATACCACAGGAAGATATGTGGTGTCACAAAAGGAAGTCACCTAGGAACTGTCCTGGGTTGGGGGAAGGGAACAAATATGTCTGCTTATTAGCCAGGTGTGGTGGCGCACACCTTTAATCCGAGCACTTGGGAGGCAGAGGCAGGCAGATCTCTTGAGTTCCAGGCCAGCCTGGTCTACAGAGCCAGTTCCAGGACAGCCAGGGCTACACAGAGAAACCCTGTCTCAGAAACCAAACCAAACCAAAGAAAGGTCTGCTTATTGTTGGCTACAGCTGTAGGGCCTTCACTTACCCATCACATATTCGGAATGTAAGTCTTCAGTAGCATGACTAGGGAAGGACTTCTAAGGGAGGACGGGAGGGAACTGCTGTGGAAAGACATCCCTCGATTTACTAGCTGGATTCTATCTTTCCCACAAGTCTACAGACCTAGGTCTTTGTCATTTCCTCAGTGGTTGTCACAGCTTTCTCCTTTACCCTTAAGAGGAAGCAGAAGTTAAAGCATACCCAGACCACACTTCTCATAAAGCAGCACACTTTTGATTCTCCAAGGTCCCAAAGTCAAGTCTCAGGTGGAAACAAGGATATTTTTATTCTTGTTTCTTTCTATGTCTTGTGGTTGTTCCCTTTTTCTGACCTAAGATCTAAAATAGGAGCCAAAGTTAAACTGTAGCCATCACTCAAACTCAAGTCAGAGCTGCAGGAATTCTAGGTGCAATCATGTAACTAAAAACAAGGAAACTCCAACATCTGTATTGGGTCATTCATTGTTTAGCTGCTAGAGAGCCTCACTAGCAAGAATGGAAACCCCTAGCCTCACATAAGCACGATAGTGCATGCCTGAACTCTCAGCACTTGGGACGGTGGAGGCAGGAAGACCATAAGCAAATTTTTTTTTTCCCCCCGAGACAGAGTTTCACTGTGTAGCCCTGGCTGTCCTGGAACTCACTCTGTAGACCAGGCTGGCTTCGAACTCAGCAATCCGCCTGCCTCTGCCTCCCTCCCAAGTGCTGGGATTAAAGGCGTGCGCCACCACTGCCCGGCATCTTTTTTTTTTTTTTTTTTTTTTTTTAATGTATGGTGTTCAGAGCAGCCTGGGCTATGTGAGATCCGATCTCAAAACTAGTCTCCCCCAAGCAAACAAAAAGCTTTCTGGGATGGAGATGTTTCAAGGGTAAAGTATTCACTAAGTATGTGCCAATAGGGTGAAGGCCCAGGAAACGAGGGCCTGTCTGTTTTCTGTGATTCTGTGGATAGACTCAGCGCTGGCATGCGCCTGTTACACCCTACCACCAAAAATCACATTCCCAAGTCATTCTCCATCTCACAAGAGCTAGCGTTAGAGGGTCAGATTTATTTAACCTGGCCCCGGTAGACACATCTAGTCCAGGATAAAGTTCAACATCAGTTCCCCTTCATTCATGTACTGGCTTACTTAAAATCCTCCTTCCATAAATGAAGTACGAATACTAATCAGCGCTCCTCATCAAAAGCATTCCATTCAGAAGAAAAATAGATGCCCGAGAGAGAGAGGGTGCAAGTACAGAAAAGCAGGGCAGAAGAAACAAGCTCGACCATCGCTGGCTTAACATGGTCTCTTTCCTTTTCCTGAAAGTTCAAACGCCTACCAGGCCACAGTCCTGGCGAGCAGACGCACGTGTACCCTACGCATGCGCGCAACCAAAGCACACCCGCTCCCCTCCGGCTGGTCTTCTTCAGCCAAGTCACCAACCCTCTAAATGCCCGCCCTCAAGGCAAAACCCTTGGCCAATCGGAGGCAGGAGTCACTAGGGACGTCACTCTTTTAGCCCCACACCCGCTTCCCCCCGCCCCCCATACAGGGCACCGCCCCGTAGAAGGAACGGATTGTCACCTAAGCGCTCCGTCCCCGCAGCTGATTGGCTCTCCCGGAAGACCCGCCCCCCTCTCCTCCCGCCGCCCGCCCCCCTCGGCGCGCCCACAGCGGCGGGCGGAACCGAGCGCGCAGGCGCGGCGCTGCCTCTCTCTGCTGGTGGCCCGCCCTCCCTCCTCCCCTCCCTCCCCTCCCCGTCCCCTCTCCCCTCCTCAGGCCCGCGCGTCTTCCTCCCGCACGCGCCGTCGTTAGCCGAGCGCTCGCCGGTGCGCGCCTTCCTTGTCCCTCAGGCAGCGGGGCGGGCGCGACCCTGCTCCACGCTCGCGGTCCCGGCGAGGAGCGTACCACCGTTCCCCGGAGCACGGGGGGAGCCGGCCGCCCTACCGCCCGCGCCTCGGCGACCCCGCGGGGCTGAGGCGACGCCGCACCCGGCAGCCTGAGCGCACAGCCGGCCTTGACCCGGAGCTCCGAGCCGCGAGCGCCGCGCCCTCCGCCGGCCCCACCCATCCGGACAGCGGCCATGGCCGAGACCGAGGAGCGGAGCCTGGACAACTTCTTCGCCAAGAGGGACAAGAAGAAAAAGAAGGAACGGAGCAGTCGGGCGGCCAACGCGGCGAGCGGCGCGGGCGGGAGCAGCGCGGCGGCGGGCTCCAGGCCGGGCGACGGCGGGAGCTTGGGTTCCGGTGCCAGGTCGGGA
>JADRCD010199434.1:43212-50712 GCA_019843815.1 Montemys delectorum | reverse complement strand
AGAGATCATGACACAGAACAAGAACTTCCTAGGATATAGAGCACAGAGAGGTACCTGGCTAGGCTGTGTTTGACTGCTGCAGAGAACATCTCTAAATATCGCAGTAGCAGGTTTGAGATTAAACAGAGGCCAAACTGGGAATCAAAATCTCATACACATCAACAGCAAAGCAGATGGCTAGCTAACTTGGTGAAGTGCCTACTATAAAATTAGATCTGGTTAAGGAGTCATTCTATTGGGATGGCTAAAGAGTCATTGCAGTTATTTAAGTTGTGAGTAGTAGTGAAGAAAATAGGGGTACTTAAGATGTTTTGGAAGAATATACAGTAGAAGGTACCTGAACAGGGCCCAAATGGGATTTCTGTCACATAGACAACGGGGCTACTAAAGGCTAACAAGCTACATTTAATATGACTTTGTGCTCAGTAGCAGAGGAAAGACAAGATATTATGATTAAAGACATTGAGTAGGATGGAGAAGTGAAAAAGCGAGAGAGTTGTTAAAACTCAGTTTTTATTTGCAGCACCAATTCCTTTCTGTGTCACACATCTCTTGACACGCTGTTCATTTCAGAAAATGATGTCGAGACATTAAGGGTAACTCTTTTTGCAAACAGTACATTTCACACACTTGGCTACTCCTCTGTAATGACACCATGATTCAAACTCTATCAACAAATGAGAATCTAGAAAGTACGATATATGAGGTAGGGGAAGCTTGTTCAATTGGGGGTATGTAGAATCCTTAATCTGCGACATGAACTCGTGGGAACCGTTCTCTATGAAGAAATGTGATTAAATAACAAAAATAACTTCAGTAATTGTCACTGTGGTAGTTTGAATATTCTTGGCCCATGGGAAGTGGCAATATTAGTAGGTGTGGCCTTGTAGTAGTAGATGTGGCCTCGTTGGAGAAAGTATATCACCATGGGGTTGAGCTGTGAAGTTCTAACCAGTGTGGAAGAAATAGTCCTCTCCCTGCTGCCTGCAGATCATGATGTAGAACTCAACTCCTTCTCTAGCACCATGTCTGCCTGCATCCTCCTATGCTTCCTGCTTTGATGATAGTGGACTAAACTTCTGAATCTGTAAGCCAGCCCCATTAAATATTTGCCTTTGTAAGAGCTACCTTGGTCATAGTGTCTCTTCACAGCAACTAAGACAAAAGTTGGTACCAGGCAGTGTCGTGCTGCTGTGATAGACCTAATCATGTTATTTGGAGGAATGTGGATTTGGGGACTTTGGATTTGGGAAGCGGTGGAATGCTTTAAGTGGGGATAAATGGACTATCCTAGTAGAAATATGGAGGATATTGACGCTGAGGGTGATTTGAACGGTGGAAGCCTATCTCTAGAGGTTTCAGAGGAGAAGAGTTTTAGATGTGACTTAGTGACCGTTTTTTGTGATGTTTTGGTAAAGAATGCGGCTGTTTTTATTCCCTTGTCTGAAAAGTTGGCCTGAGGCTAAGATGAAGACAAAAGGAGGTATCAGAACAACCCGGTCTAGACTGTGATGTGGTTTACTCTCATAAAGAGTATTTTGATTAAGTATAGCAATCTTAGAAAGGAAAAAAACACAAAATGTATGGTTCAAAGAGTAAAGGGACACGAGGAAGTAGAATTGGAGTTGAATCCTATGTTCAAAGAGACAAACAGATTAAGAGAGTGGTGACTTCAGGGTAAGATCGCACCCTGCCAAGCATATTCAAACCATCTCATTCTTTTGATTCCAAGGCCAAGCAAAATTGCTGTTGCAACTTGTTTTCTTTATCAGGTAGTGACCTTGCTTCATGAACGTAGAAAATGTCAGGTCTTCTTATAATGCTAATAGATATTTCTCAATATGTTCATTTTTTTTTTAAAAAACAATGCAGATTCCCACATGCAATTCTCCATGGCATTGCTCCCAGCATAATGATTTGATAGATTTAAAGATGGAAACAATCATCAACAAGACGTATTTGCTAAATATCTCATTACACAAAGAGCTGAGCCATAATTACTTGGAACAGCTCAGATGCACACTCAGGCAAACAGGATCAGTCTTACAATATCAGTGCGGGTGGTAAATGTGATGGAGACCATCAGAAGAAATCAATTAAGTCTGGAAATGTACAGCAATGGGATAAAAGGATGCTAAAAAGGACTTAGAAGGTAGAATACTGCACTGCCTAGGATTTTAAAATCATTTTGTTATAAAAATTCAATCAAAAACAAGTATAAAGCCTAGCGTACTACAACCATCTATAGAGATCATTGGCACATGTATACCAGGCATTGTATGCCAGTACACAATGAGGATTAAAAAAAAAAATGAAAACCTATCCAGGGGAAAGATGGTATTTAAGCTAATTGGTGTGCATTTCAGGGTCTTGGCTCTTTCTCCAGTCTCATGATGTTAAACAAAATCTGACCTAACATAACAGATTTTAGGCTCTCTTCAGAAATGCTGGTGTACACACATTCATTTGATTCTACACAGAAGAGGAAGTATCATGGAAAATGAATATATAATTAGATATCAGGCACATGAAATACACATTTATAAAAGATACTTTGGGTGTATGAATCCACGGGTCTGATATGTTACAGACATTACATAGAAGCTTCTCAAATCAGATGCAAATATGAATATGTGGGAAGAAAGAGCAAGGAGTTCTGTAGTGTGTCACCTGAGTCTGCATTAATGTGGCAATGCTGGTTCTTTGACTCCTTCTATGTTTAGCATAGTCCTTAATACCAGATTATGGTTTGGACTTGTGAATTAGGTTCCAGCCTTTGAGGGATGTGAATCATGTCTGATATCTGTTTGACTTCCTCATGGAGCCTAGAACTGCAACTCAGGACATCATCAGAACTAGGAATATATTTGAGGAGAGGTTCACTGTGTTGCCTAAGATTCAGATGGCTCCCATTTCTCATACTTCCCATGGCTTCTATCACCAGAGAGAAATGTATAACTTCTGTCATAACTGTCATGCTTAGCAAATGAGCAGCCTGTTGTGCTTGTCACACTTACAGGGTTCAGGAAATATGTTTTTGAAATAGGCCTGAAATGATAGGTTTTGCCTGTAACTGTTGCCAAGGCAACAGAAGAAAGGGAAGACAACTCTGCTAGCTGACTACTATCTTAGTATGTTTCTGCTTTGTTTTGAGTCCTTCCTTAATGTTCTACCATTTGCTTCAATCATAGTAGTCAAGGAGGATTCTATGTCAATTTAGATATCCTAGAAAGTAACCAGAGTTTATATCTCTACATCTTATCTATTTTCTATTTTACTATGTTTGGTGAGATCAATAATGTGTATGGAGAAGGAATTGCATAGGCATAATGCAGTTCATTGGGGAACAACATCTTACAGTTTGAAGGTCACTGCACTGGATCGGTTGTAATAAAATGCTGCTGTTAAATATGGAGTATGTCTAGTCTAGTGGGAGACCTTGAGGGTCAAGGAGAAAGTTTTGCTAAAAACTTAGCTTTATGGCTGTATTTCACAGCATGATTCACAATTAAGAGCAAAGAGCAGGCCAAATTATTTTCAAAAGCATTCATGGGGGCCATTAAGGGTTTATGACAACATTATTTAATGAATACTTAAGTTTTACTATGCTGTTTGAGATCATCTATATCCCAGATAGTGAACTTGAAGGTAAGAACAGATAGTGTCCTATGCTGTATCCCCATCAGATCCTAGCAGAAGATAAATTAGAGAGACCTCAGAGTTACATAGCCAATTTTCCAGCAATATGCTAGCAACTCTTCTGCAGATCCTGTAAGAGAACTGTCCCCACTAAAAGGGACCATGTGACATTCTGGAAATGGGCCACGGTGCAATGAAACTTCATAGAAGATGAAATTTGGTGAAATTAATACTACCTACTTACCTATATTGAGACAAAGGTAACTCCCTTTCATTGCTGTCCACCAGCCATAGCTAGAAGAGGTCGTGGCTACACAACCAGTACATTTTCACATAAAAAAAAAACTTCATGGTAGACTGAATCATTTACACATTTATTTCCTTCTAGTCTTAGACCTCTAAAATGGAAAACAAGGAAAGGTTAATAGGATTCTGTGGCAATCTCTCTACTTTCCATTTCTTCCTCTTTGGGCTCCCTTATTTCTACTATAGAGATTGGTCAGGTAGGAGACATGGATTCATAAGCAGAATGAGACACAAAGAAACAATAAGCTGAGAAGAGCTATGGTGGACAGTTAAGGTGGACAGAGAGAGGGACAGGGCATTTTCAGTGGAAGAAAGTTCAGTGGAGAGAATAACAGTATGAAGTGGGTTTGAGGAGAAAACTGCTATCCAGAAGAATCAAGCATCTGCCCTGTTACCTCCCCAGGTAATCCTCTTACGCAAGACTAGAACGACTCCTAACCTACGCTGTTCATATCAAGTTCTAACTTCACACAAACCCCAGATGGATGGCTACTCCCAATCATTTGCCTCTAGACCTCATCAATTGTGTTTGTCTAAGCCGCCTTGGTTTCCTTGGAACCCATCTATCTCTGCTTGATGTTGGAACTGCGTACATGAATGCTCTCATCTACCTGAGATACAGATATGGTAGCAGAGAATTTCATAGCACTCATTTGATTCTTTAAAAATTATCTCCCAGATATGTTGGTATGTTGTTCTCGCAGTCTTCTAAATATCTGTAGGTTTTGTTTGTTTGCTAGTTCTCTTTGGTCTACTGGAAAAAGAACCATATTTCAAAATATTAGGAATAGGAGTCAGGCCTTCTCTTTTGTCCTCCTTCATTGAAGCTTCAACCAACATTACGGCAGAGAGAATCTCACACTAACATCTTAAACACTCATTGCTACATCCTCCCTTGCTCTTCCCAATCCTTTGAACCACAGGACCAGTTTAGATGTGTGATAAATTATGTTGATTGGAAAAGTGACAGGCTTTAGAGTCACTAGCAAAACATACTCTTACATGTATCTGTGAAAGAGTTTCCCCAGGGGGTTTAACTGGACTGGGAAGATCCATCTCTCTTTTAGTTTCTCTGCTTATCCCATCTCTAAAGACATATATGAATGCACAAACCTTGCTATATACGCTATATACATGTATACAAAACTAAAACATCAAGGGGGCATTAAAAACACTAGCGATGAATTCAGGCTCCCTTCCACTTCAGAGTTTTACTCACCTAAATTAATCTCAGAGTTGAAGAGTTCCTTGACTTCCTCAAAGAAACGGTGCTGTCCATCAACTTAGATATTAGCCTGAACAACTAAATGGGAAGAAGAAAAGCTGAGCACCTGCATTCATCTCTCTGTGCTTCCTGACAGAAGATACACTGTGCTCATCTGCCTCCATCCCCTACCACCATGTCTTCCTTGCCCTGATGGACTGCGTTCCTTCTTAAAATCCTCGCCCCATTTAAGTTGCCTCTTGTCGAGGATTTTGTCACAGCAAAGGGAAGAGTAATTGATATGAATTCTGATAGCTGAATTTTGGACAGCAAGTCTTTCCTCCACTACATTCCATGCCATCCTTTCTCTCCATTGGTCTTCCTCTCTGTCAAGCTCTTCTCAACCTACTGTTTCTTTGTGACTCATTCTAGTGAGTTCTGTAGTGGCTTCCTACAGATTCAAAAGGCTTATTCATTTAAACAAAGCAAAACACCCAATTTTACTTTATTCCCTCTCTACTCTGTATCTTCCATTGTTTTTTGTTGCCTATGGGTCATAGATTCCTTTGGTTGTCTCTTTCCTTTGTTACTGACCGGTACTGTGGCCATCCTTGTACTTTATAATCACCAAGTGCTTTCTGAATTCCTTATAGAAGGTCCAGCACAATTTTGGAAGCCAGAGGAAATATCAACATTAGAGAGATTTAAAATCCAACCTCATAGAATTCAATTTCTGCCATTTGAGGCAGCACATAAAAGAGAGTGAAGAAGATAGTTCTGTCTGTGTGTGTGTGTGTGTGTGTGTGTGTGTGTGTGTGTGTGTGTGTGTTCTGCCAATGTGCTAAGCTTATTTTCATAAGATTGTAAGAAATTCTAAAATCCCCTTGGCATGTAATATCTTCTCATCTTGTTTACAGAAATATCTGTTTTACACGGTGTTAGGCATGCTAAGTCAACAGGTGTACCACTTGAAACCTGAACTCACAAACTTTCCCTAATTATGTACTTAAGACATTTTAAATTTCAAGTTTATGCATATCCACTATATTATTTTACTTCTACTGGTATCTGAGACTGATACATAATTTCAAATTGTTGAGTCAAAAATCTCTTGCAGGTTGTAGTGTGCACCCAGTTAATCTCAGCACTTAGGAGGCAGAGGTGTAGCAATATTTTCTATATATAAATCCTAGCAGCTGGTTTCTGCTACCACTCCAATAGTTTACATTCCTAAATGAAAGATATACACACACAACCTTTATATTTTGATATGTCTTAAACAGGGCAACAGCTGGGCCACTTCCTAACTTCCATGTGATAAATCCACCTCCTGCCAATAAACCCAAGTTTATAATTAATACATTCTATATTCTCACCTTGGCTTGTGGTGGACCTTGAGGGATGCCCAACTGTTCTGCACTCTCCCAGCTCCTTCACATGCTGACTCCCTGTTCTCCACTCTTCTCAGGCATGGTGTCTCTCCTCCTTCTCCTGGAATGGTGGATCTCCTCCTTCTCTCCCTTCTCTTGGCCCCAAGCCAGGGAATCCTAAAAGTCCCGCCTCTGTCTGCACTGTTCAGCCATTGGCTGTCAGCACCTTTACTTACCAATCAGAACCAACTGGAGACAGGATCCCTCAGTGTATTAAGTGCAGATACTCATTTAAGCAGTACTGGGGACCAAAATTAACATTATGATACAAGCAGCATTAGGTCAAACCTACTACACAGAGACAAGTAAATCTCTATGAGTTCAAGGCCAGACTCACCTACATAGGAACTCCAAGCCAGCCAGGACTATAGAGTGTCGGCATTAGAAAGAAAGAAAGAAAGGAAGGAAGGAAGGAAGGAAGGAAGGAAGGAAGGAAGGAAGGAAGGAAGAAAGAAAGAAAGAGAAGTAAGGAGAGAAAGAAAGAAAGAAAGAAAGAAAGAAAGAAAGAAAGAAAGAGAAGTAAAGAGAGAGAGAAAGAAAGAAGAAAGAAAGAAAAGAAGAAAGAAAGTTCTTATTTGTTTCCATTCTTTTCCAACATATAGACTTACCAAGTTTCCAGAGCTGTGTGGTGATGACAGTGATATTGATGATAATAACTTCCATTTGTGTTTCACGTCACAAGATGATGTCATGTACATTGTGTTGCTTCCAAAAATACATTGTGAATCTTATGATAGCTTTGTTTCTGGGCAGTCTTCTGGAATCCATACCTCAACACTTGGTCACTCCCAGCATTCCCAAATGCCTAGGTGTCTATACAATTTTGTTTGTATTCAATGACCTAGCTACAAAGCTAATGATCTGGTCTTTCTTCCTTCCTTCCTTCCTTCCTTCCTTCCTTCCTTCCTTCCTTCCTTCCTT
>JADRCD010199434.1:9108-43202 GCA_019843815.1 Montemys delectorum | reverse complement strand
CTTCCTTCCTTCCTTCCTTCCTTCCTTCCTTCCTTCCTTCCTTCCTTTCTTGCTTTCTTGCTTTCTTTCTCTCCCCCTCTCTCCCTCCCTCTCTCTCTTCCTCCCTCCTTCCCTCCCTCCCTCCCTTCCTTCCTTCCTTCTTTCCTTCCTTCCTTCCTTCCTTCCTTTCTTGCTATTTGAAAAATGGCCTCAATTATTGCCTGGAAGTTGCTATATAACCCAAGGCTAGCCTCAAACACACTAAGAGCAATCTCCTGCCTCAGCCTCCAAAGTGATGGGATTATAGGCATGAGTCACCTTACCTGGTTTGGTCTCCCCTGTTCCTCTACCTTATCCTATAG
Source organism: Montemys delectorum (assembly GCA_019843815.1). Lineage (NCBI taxonomy): Eukaryota > Metazoa > Chordata > Mammalia > Rodentia > Muridae > Montemys > Montemys delectorum. The sequence goes on along the minus strand of JADRCD010199434.1, from coordinate 42,861 downwards.
GACTGAAAAGGTTGCTAGCTTCTGAAGCCTGGCTTTGTCAAAAAAAAAAAAAAAAAAAAAAAAAAGGCTGGACTGATTGTGCTATGGCCTTTGTCTGCTGAGGAATGTTTTCACTGCCCACTTGAAGCTGCCGAGCAGCAAATCATAGTCCTTCCCCCATAAACTCAGGACAGGAGCCATCACAGCAATGGGCAGGAAGAGGAGCACTCTTAGCCATACACTTTAGAGATCCTTAAATGGATTCCAGTCTTCTTCCCACATGAATAGGTGTTTGAATACAAGCGCCTCAATGAAGTCTCTTTTAGAGACTCACAACCTTCTTAGTTCGTTTTCATGTGCATTTGGTGTCTATACAAAATAAAGTGTACGTTCTAACAACTGTGATAATTTTAAACTTGGAACCATGAGACAATATTAAACAAGCCTGATCCTATTGCTTGAAGTTTCCACAATGCTGTATGTATGTACATGTTCATGTGTGTATGTCCTTGTGTACACGTGTTTGTATGTGTGTGAAGGTGAGAAGTCAACATCAACTCTCTTCTTCATCTGCTCTTTACCTTATTCACTGGGACAACACTTTTACGGAACTTAGAAAACCATTAACTCTGCTAGACTGAGACTGGCTGGCCAGAGTCCCCAGGGAACCTCCTGTCTTCACTTCCCCTCTCCTTAGCAAACACGGACACACGACCCTGCCAGGGTTCTTCAGTGTGGGTTCTGGGGCCCGAATTCAGCTCTTTATGCTTGGGCCTCAAGTACTGTGGAAGTTAAGTCAATTCCCCAGTCTACAATGTTCTTTCTGATGTACACTTTGCCTCTGCTACTGTGAATTTGTTTTCTGTAATACTACATATATAATTTTCAGTTTTTAAAAATTGGATATTTTATTTATTTACATTTCAAATGTTATCCCCTTTCCTGGTTTCCCCTGTGTAAATCCTCTATCCCATCCCTCCTTACCCTGAGTCTATGAGGGTGTTCCCTCACCAACCCACCCACTCCAGCCTCACTGAACTAGCATTCCTCTACACTGGGGCATCAAGCCTTGACAGGACCAAGGGCCTCCTCACCCCTTGATAAGTGAGGGGACTGAAGGCCTCTTCAGCTCCTTCAGTCCTCCCCCTAACTCCTCCATTGGGGTCCCAGTGTTCAATCCAATGGTTGACTGCAAGCATCCGCATCTATATTTTAATTTAAAAAGAAAAAAAAAAACAATTCTTCCTATTAGTCTGAAGTAGAACACATTCAGCAACAAGACAGTAACTGACCTCTAAGAATTAAAAACCAAGGGAAAAAACCCATAAGGGCAGAGAGATCCTAAAAAATAAAATTGAATAGGGAGATGGCAGATCACTCGGGGCTGTCTCAATGGAAAAAGTTTGTACATGGTGCTTTTAGTCAGGCAGGGGTATTTATATTCAGAGTAAGTCCTGCCATATTTCCTGAGAGCGAGCTTGCAGATTGTTTGCACTTACAAGTTTAAAGTATTGCAAGATGCACTTTTAAGTTACTACTACATAGGTGATTCATTACAAAACAGGGAAATCAGTAAAATTTGAATGTGATTTATCTTATGGGTTGATAACACATATAAATTTATTTCTTTTTTATTACTGTATTCCCAGAGCAAGCTTATCTTGTAGAAAGAAAGAAAAGATGGTTTTTATAAAAATTCTATAAACTGAGTTCCTGGCTAAGGCTGTAGCTCAGTGGGCAAAGTGCTGCCATGCAAGTGTGAGCCATGTGAACGCCGGGTACGCATGGCAGCCTGTGGATACGTAGAGAGGCCAGAGACAGAGACGGGGTATCCTCCGAGCATCTTGGCTAAAGCCCGACCACTTAGACTATGAGTGCTGTGTTTAACTGCGAGAACCTGTCTTCATGTAAAAGGTAGAGAGCAGTCCAGGAGGACCTCTGACATTATCCTTAGGCATCAACACGCATGCGTAGGCTTGGGCCTTTGCACACATGCATGTACCTGCCCATACCCTCACAAACACATATACCTAAATAGATACATGCACAGCCCACAGCGGCACATGCAAAACTATGTGCTCCTACAAAAATGTTTAAAAGCAGAGTAATTTAATCTGGAATTTAGCCTCTTCCCCCAGTGGCTGAAACCTCTCTCTGACACCTGAGCCAAGCCAGTGTCAGCCAAAGCAACGCTAAGCTATGATGGTGTTTTTTGAAGATACTTCCTAGGCTTGTTAGGGGGAGTGGCAGGGGGTGAGGATGCAACTCAGAGTGAAGACTGAGATTTCCCAGAGGCGTAAGTGGTCCCTCACTTATCCCAGGTTGGATTTCTCCTTAGCTGCCTCCTACTTGCTTTACAAGCTTGTGTTACTATTCTGATTCTCAGCAGTACCAAATCCTGAAGCAGTCTATAAAACTGTGTCGCCCTGCTTCACACTGAAAAGGAATGTCCCTCACTTTTGCTTCCCCTGCTGGGGACTATGGCTGTAAATACTGGCAGGCTCACAAACACCCTGTCCTTTAGTGTCTCAGGCACTTGGCCTGTCACTTTCTTTCCATTTTGTAGCTTTTAAAAATGGACTATGGAGGGAGTGATGCCCAAGGGCTAAAATTCTCTTGAAAAAGTGCATTTTTCATGGCACAGCATATATTAACATATGCAGGTAAAAAAAAAATTAACCTTTTCAGAAAGACCCCTTAGGGTGGATTTTTCCAGCCAGCTCTCCAATATAATTTGACTCCAAGTACAACTCAAGGTAATACCTTATTCATTCACATCACTCCATGTTATATTCCTGTTTTTCATGTATTTTCTGGAATCTGGGGAGCTGACCTTTCCCCGTCAGTTACACACCACTTCTACTCACTTTGCTTTGCCTCATATATCAGATATCCAGCCACACTCCTGTGTTCAGCCTCTCCTAGGGCACACCTGGCTACCTCTCCACATGCCAGTAGAGGGGCTGTCTGATATTTTCTGGGTCATGGACCCTCTCAAACCAGAGAAAGCCTAGCACAGGCTGAGGCAATGTCAAGAGGAAGTTGGTAAGCATTTCCTGTTCCTATTTCCCCCTGGACCTCAGAACCAAATGGAAACTACATTCTCCTCACAGTGGGCCCTGGCCTCAGGCTCTGCTCACCATCCATTCTTACTCTGTCTCTACTCTCTTAGTTCCATATTCCTGTTTTTTCCTTCAGTCTCCTGGAAAGATGAACAGACTCCTGGGTAGAGGGGAGTCGCTTATCTGAGCGTTACACATTTATGCTTCTCTGTCTCCTCTCTGCTTTTCAACAGCCTCTGATCTCACATGCTCCAGATCCTGTTTTCCTATCTCTCCTCCTCAAAAACTCACTGGAGAAAAAAAAAGCTGACATGAGTTCCCTACAAATTCCTCCCCTCCAGTGATAACTGTTTGAGATTTGTCTGCTCTCATTTCATTCTTTTGTGCAAATCTTCCTTCCAGGAACAACTCCCCCTGTCCATGGTCTACCCATGCATGATGGTGGAGGGGAGCCATCCTATTGTGACCACAGCAGACGCACCGAGAAGTTCTTCCAGGATGACTGACTATTAGGAAAGGAAAGGCTTGAAGACACTAATAGAAGGGTAGCTCCTCAGGATGGGTTTTGAGTGGATGCATGGCTATTGTTGTGAATCCCAACTCTCAGCACTGCATTCCTGGCTCAGCAATATCCAAGTATTCTTTAGGGATGTGGTTTCCCCTTCTGGGATGGTTCTCTGAGGAGACCTCTGACCAGCACATTCAGTTCCTGACCTGCCAGAGTATGGGCACATGACAAAAACATGGCTTCGTGGCACCCTGAGCAGAGGGCATGCCACCACTGCTGAGTCATGCTAAGAAAGAATGTCTCTTTATTCCTGGGGATGGGGAACAGGGCATCTGGTCAGAGACTGCTTCCCCATTTTCATGAATTATTCAGTGTAATTTTAAGTTTGTTTAAATTAAATTGTTCAAAATCAGTTGACATTGTTAGCAAACAAAGACAGAATGTTTTAGGACACGAACACATGAACGTAGGAACATGATATGGTATTGAAGGCAAAGTCTTAGGTGAGTGGTCAAAAGCTTAGTTCCAGCTGCAGTTCTGAGACAAATATATAAGAGTTCGGTTCCTAGCACCCACGACTGTCTCTCTGGCCACTAAAAAAAAAAAAAAAAAAAAAAAAAAAAAAAAAGAGTGAGAACTCTGGATTGGAAGAATTCTTTCATTCATCTCATCTGATTCTCCTAGATATCTCCTTAACCCCACAAAATCCTCTGGGCAAATTCTGCTCCTTACCCCACTTATGGCTGGCCACACCATTGAAAATGTAGATTCCATTGAACTGCTGTGTCTGACAGAAATGTGCTCTGTTCTTCAGAGGTGTTGGTAGGAAAGAAATTTCATAGGACTAGTGCATTTCAAAGGTCCTTCTAGGTCATCTATCTTTGGAACTGAAGAGGTACTTTTGTGAAAGTGTAACTGCTTCAGACAGGTTATAAAATAAATTTAAAGCCAGGCAGATGGAAACCCTGAATAGAAACAGAAATCAAATCTCAAAAATTGGAGGCATGAGTACAAAAAATTTTGGTGTGAGTTACTTTAAATGTGACCATAAATTGTAACAAATATACAATGAGAAATCAGGAGATTCATTGCATTTTTTGAGCTCTATATCAGAGGGTTCTGGAAACTGGAAGAAAAAAAAACCTTGGAATACATTTGCCATATTTTGTGTTTAGAAAAATGTTACTGAACTAAATGTTGAAGTTATTAATGTGGTTATAATAACACAACCATTCTTATATAGTTAGGGTTATCTAGAGTAACAGAGCTTATAGAATGAATCTCTCTACATAGAATGGGGGTTTATTAGAATGAATTATAAGCTGTGGACCAGCAAATCCAATAATGGCTATCTAGGAATGGAATGTCTGAAAATACAGTAGCTATTTGTCCCATGAGGGTAGATGTCTCAGCTGGTCTTTAATATCTACTAGATTCCTGAAGAAGAAGGCACTATTGCCAGTAAAATGTAGACTTACTAGAAAGGCAAGGAGCAAACAGAAGAAGAGAGAGCTTGTCTCCTTCCCTATCCTCTTATAGGCTTCCAGCAGAAGGCCTGACCCAGATTAAAGCTGTGCCTTTCCACCTCAAAGATCTAGATTAGAAGTGGATCTTCCTTCTTAAAATGATTTAATTAAGCACAAATTCCTCACAGGTGTACCCACCATTTTTGGCTTTTAGTTCATTCCAGGTGAAGTCAAATTGACAATCAAAGTATGCACCATTGTGAGTAATATTAAGTATCTAATAAAGGGTCTAAGGAAATGGCTTAGTTAATAAAGTGTTTGTCCAGCAAAGCTAAGGACCTGAGTTCTGGTTCAGAGTCCACATAAAAAGCTGGATATGGTGGCACAGACACTGTCTATCTGTGTAGCTAGCCTAGAATGTACTATGTAGACCAGGCTGGAACTCAGAGAGAGCAGGCATGTGCCACTGCACCAGGTAGTGCCATTTGCATGATGGCCATGCTGAGCAGTTAGAGACAGATGCATCCCTAGGGATCTATGGCCATTCAGCATACCGTACTTGGTAAGTTCCAGGTGGGTGAAAGACCCTGTCTTAAAACAAAAAGATGATCTACGCCTTTGGAATAATGCTAAATCCTCCAGGCTCCACAGCACATGCACATATGCACACACACTCATACACATGTGTACGCACATGACCACATACATTTGCACACACATATATATATATACATGCGTGCACATACACACAGAAAAAATAAGTATATAATTTGAAATATTTCAGAGGATTTTGACAGAAAACCAAAACCCCCAAAGAATTTGATATCAAGTGTTCTTGAATAATTTACTTTACCTTAATGAAATATATTACAAATGTGATACAAAAAAGAAAAATAGATGAAAATAAATCAAATGTACACTAATGAGCCAAAATGAAACATGAATTAAACATTAAATCATTATGATTTTGAGAGAAATATGTAAAAATTAAAATTTGAAATGTACCATGCTAATAACCATCGTGCTGCTTGGTGTTACCCAGCTTTGTTCACTGCAGAAATGTGGGAATACTGACGTGAAAAACCAGAAAGCTACAGTCTCAAATGACCAGGAAGCTATGACACAACCCAATGAACTATTTGTAATGACACTATTTTACATTAAATCAAATGTTATTTCTTTCTGTTCTCTTTATATTTTATACATCCAAGTATACAGTCACCCACATCAGAAACAGAAGAGTGCTCAAGCTGACAATATTTAATACCGATCTATTTTGACAGTTAAAAGAGCGTTCGTTTTGATTAGATGTTTTCAGACCCTAAAATTGCTTCAGCTCGTGTGGGATAAACCCATATGCTTATGATGGTCTTCAATTTCTGCAAATTGTTCACCATATGGTGTTATGAGAACATTTAAAACTATGTTGGACCCTGGCTGCATTAGCACTCTGAGTGAGTAGTTCATACACACTTTTGATGATGGGTATAACTTCATTTTATATTGTATGCCTCTTATAAGTTCTTTTTCCATAGCAGATGGGCCACATTTGCTCACAGAAACAACATAATTTCATTTTTAAAGTCAATCATGAATATAAGTAGTTCCTTGTCCTGACAGTGAACATTCACTCAAGAAAAGTCTAAAGATTTTAACAATAATTACACTGGTGTAAGGACAGAGGGTGTACAGTTGATGGTAATAATTGCACTCTTGTGAAGTCTGATTTGCCTTGAGAACTGATGTTTTGCTGTTCTCTAACTGGCTTCATAGTGCTTCTGTCTCTAATTTCATAAGAAACATGACATATAGGATACACCATCTCACAGATGGATAGGAAGCACCAAATAAGACAGGTGTTGGCTCAGGAAATCATTATACTGCAGAGGTTGAACCCATAGCACACTCAAAATTAGATCATACTTTTGACTTGTTGTTGAATAACTCATTGTGGTCACTCTTTGCATGTTATGCTGTAATGTGTGGGAAGTGAAGAAAATAATTCCTTAATATCATGTTGGCCAATTCTTGCATGTACCAGGAAAGGTCACTGAAAGAAAAGAAATTTTACTGTAGACACAGAGATGCTCATAAAAATTCTAGATTGAAGCTAAGTGTGATGTGTCAGGCCCTTAATCCCAATCCTGGGGAGGCAGAGGAAGGCAGATCTTTGTGAGTTCGAGGCTCACAAACATAGCCTAGTCTATGTATAGCTGGATACATAGTAAACCCTGTCTCAGAAGAAAATGTCAAGATAAACTACTATAGCATATTTAATTTTTAGAAAAGCTAATAAGACTTTTTTTTAATCAAGAGAAAAGAAAAAGACAAGCAGAAAATCAAGAATGTAGAACTGGCTTCAAAATGGCACTGAAAATAAATCTAAACAGATTTGATTACAGAGAAAGATGATATCAGATTTAGATGAATAATATAAGTTATACCTTATAGCCTGATATTTATGGATGGCATATCCAAAGCAAATGGACATTTTAAAAAGATAACTAAAAAAAGAATTGATAACTACTAAACAATAACATTATTACTCCAAAGCAATTTCAAGGAAAATATAAGAAGAGACAAAGGTTTGTAGATTTGTAGCTTCAACACACTTCCAACTCTTTCTTTCAGTTTCCCACTCCTGTGCATTCCATGAATTTCATGCCATGATGGACATCTAGCCCCTGCAACCATAAGCCAAAATAACTCTGCCTGGTCATGGTGTTCCTCCACATATGGAATGGAATGGAAAGTAAGCAAGGTGCATGGTATTTGGAAGCAGCTCCTAGTCCAATATTTTTCCATGGAAGTAACCCTTTGTTGCCACTGTATTACATATTTTCTGTTTACAATGTCTTATTAATTTGTTTCCTTTTTAAGATAACATGCTTACATTTCACTTTTGCTACTGCTGCTATTTCATGTCTTCTTACTTTCAAAAGTTATGCATGTCATGTTTAAACCTGTACTATTTTAAGTGCATAAAACTAGATATTATTCAGATTAATATTATCCACAAGTTTTCCAGCTCCATGTACCATACAATTTTTCCATAACTCCCTTCTTACTGCATGGCTAAACCTTCCCTTTCCATTCTCTCTTCCCCTTGAGGACATATTATTTTAAATTAAATCAAGCATACAGATAGTGCTCTCACATTAACAAACATTAACTATTCTTGATAGGAGCACCATCCTAATAACTGTTAGAACATCATACAATTACCCTTGTCATGTGAACTTATTTTTCTCAGTCTTTTTTTTAAATGTAGTTTATAATGTATGCATATTCTTACACTAAGCTCTTATAGTAGTTATTTAGGCTTTCTTTTAAGGAAAGCTGTATTTATTTATGCTTCAGAAGATGCAGTTATGTACGTTTAGTAACATAATGAGGAAGAGAACGTAATTAAGACCTTGGCATTCCAAGATAAACTCCTGAGTCATCTTGTTTGCTGTGTGGTAGGAGCTCAAAGATCATTTGGAAGGCTGCAGAGGCCGGTAATGCTTTCTCTTGTCTTTGTCTCAACATACACCTCATCTAGCTCTCCATCTGCTCACACTGAAGAGCCGCCCTTAGGGGAGAAGCCCTTTACAGAGAGTTGTGTTTCCTTCGTACCATGCTACTAATATCTCTTTTTTTTTTTATTGGATATTTTACTTATTTACATTTCAAATGTTATCCCCTTTCCTGATCTCCTGAAACCCCTATCCCATTCCCCCTCTTCCTGTTTCTATGTCCACCAACCCACCCGCTCCCACCTCCCTGCCCTCACATTCCCCTACACTGGGGCATCAAGCCTTCACGGGACCAAGGGCCTCTTCTCCCATTGATGCCTGACAAGGCTACCCTCTGCTACATATACAGCTGGAGCCATGGGTTCCTCCATGTGTACTCCTTGGTTGGTAGTTTAGACCCTGGGAGCTCTGGTTGGTTGATATTGTTGTTCTTCCTTTGGGGATGCAAACTCCTTCAGCTCCTTCAGTCCTTTCTCTAACTTCTCCATTGGGGACCCCATGATCAGTCCGATGGCTGGCTGGGAGCACCTACCTCTGTATATGTCAGGCTCTGGCAGAGCCTCCCAAGAGACAGCTATATCAGGCTCCTGTCAGCATGCACTTGGTATCCACAGTGGTATCTGGGTTTGGTGTCTGTATATGGGATGGATCCCCAGGTGGGACAGTCACTGGATGGCCTTTCCTTCAGTCTCTGTTCCACACTTTGTCTCCGTATTTGCTTCATTGAGTTTTTTGTTACCCCTTCTAAGAAGAACTGAAGGACCCACACTTTGGTCTTTCTTCTTCTTGAGTTTCATGTGGTCTGTGAATTGTATCTTGGGTATTCTGAGCTCTTGGGTTAATATCCACTTATCAGTGAGTGTTCTTGTGCAATTGGGTTACCTCACTCAGGATAATATTTTCTAGTTCCATCTATTTGCCTAAGAATTTCATGAATTCACTGTTTTTAATAGCTGAGTACTATTGTTTTTAATAGTACTCCATTGTGTACCACATTTTCTGTATACATTTCTCTGTTGAAGGACATCTGGGTTCTTTCCAGCTTCTGGCTATTATAAATAAGGCTGCTATGAACATAGTGGAGCATGTGTCCTTGTTATATGTTGGACCATCTTTTGGACATATGCCCAAGAGTGGTATAACTGGGTCCTCAGGTAATATTATGTCCAATTTTCTGAGGAACCGCTAAACTGATTTCCAGAGTGGTTGTACCAGCTTTCAATCCCACCAACAATGAAGGAGTGTTTCTCTTTCTCCACATCCTCACCAGCATCTGCTGTCACCTGAGTTTTTCGTCTTAGCCATTCTGACTGGTGTGAAGTCAAATCTCAGAGTTGTTTGGGATCTTATAAAATTGCAAAACTTCTGTAAGGCAAAGGACATTGTCAAAAGGACAAAATGGCAACCAAAAGATTGGGAAAAGATCTCTACCAATCCTATATCTGATAGAGGGCTAATATCCAATATATACAAAGAACTCAAGAAGTTAGACTCCAGACAAATAACCCTATTAAAAATGGAGTACAGAGCTAAACAAAGAATTCTCAACTGAGGAAACACAAATGGTTGAGAAGCACCTAACTTCCCCAGGAAATGCAAATCAAAACAACCCTAATATCTCTTTAGTATAAGAGATTCTGAACCAGAAGAACAAGCAGCAGTACTCCGTGACAAACGATTTAGTTGGTGAGGTGGTAAACTGCCTGATTATTAAATTATTTTCTATACAAATATTACTTTACTCTAAATGTATGGTCCAATTTATTAAAATGAAAGAAATGGATTCTGTTATCTTCCAGTCATCTTCTGACAATATTGGGTATATTTAAATTTTTATTGATTGAATCCATATATTTTAGAATATTCTTCACCTTAAGTACTGATTGGGTAACAATTCTACAATATATTTTATTTTTTCTTTAAACACAAAATGACCTTAGATATAAATAGTTCATTTTATCTATCTATGAATCTGTGTATTCTCCTGTCTAAGCACTAAACATTAATTAGGTTAGCATACATAGTAGGTGCTTAATATATTCTTTTCTAAATATAATAAATGTTATAATATTTAAAATATAATTTGTTGTGGTAAATATTAAAATGAAAACCACCCCACAAACTCTCTTGGGCCGCTGGTACCAGCCGGCCACATGACTATGTCCCGGCAGGCTCCTGCTATTCTCTCCCACCTAGCAAGATCATCTTGCTTACATGCAATGTTCCACACACCCCACAATCAGTCATCTAGCATCTAGTTACCTGGTAGAAACATGACTCTTAAGGCTTAATTATCCGATCAGGTTTATATATCAATAAGATCACAATTTACAAGATGACAATACAATAATTTCAGAGCCAAATGATAAAGACAATGTTTTAACCCAATTATTCTAACCTTGTAAAAAACCTTAGGTACCTGTGGCTGTTTAAAACTATGCGAGTTCTTTATCATCCTCTTCCCCTGACTCATGATGATTTTTTTTCTTGCTTTTCCTGATCTCTGACCTCTCCTCCTAAACTTGTTGCTCTGCCTCCCTCTTCCTGTCCAATCACAGGCCTATCACTGCCCTAATGTGATTGGACAGAGAAAATGCTGCAACAATATTTTATATTTATTGTTTGAATAAGATAACATCTTGAAATGAATACCAGACTTTAACTATAATGTATATTATAGTCAGATCAAATATCCTAGGTTCTATATTTTAATTTTACTTAATAGAATTTAGAATTTCCATTTTTCCTAATTATTTTTAAGATGGCAAAAATGTCTTCAAAGAAGCTATGTAATACTGTTCAGAGGGCTACTCTGTGTCCAATAAACAAGAGTTTGATGAGAGAAACTATAAGCACATTTATGTAAATAATAAGTGTATATCACATTGTAGCATTGACGGGTGACTGTACAACATAAAAACACTCTATCCTCTTAGGATTCAGGAGGCAGAGACAAGTGAATCTCTAAGTTCAAGGCTGGCCTGGTCTACATAGTTCTAGGACGGTCAAAGCTATACAAAGAAACTCTATCTTGAAAAAGAAAAAAAAAATTTAAAAGTTACTCCTCAGATTTGCTGCTTTAAAGAAAAAAAACAAAGCACGTGGACTTGTAGAGTTTTAACACCTCGGCTGAAAGTCAAATATTCCCACAAATAGATTAGATAGAGTAGATTCTTGTGTAGAACTTACAAAGATGTAGGGGGACAGAAAAAGGTATGAGCACTCTGCAGTCTCTGTGTAAGGCCCATGGCGAGCACAAATATCTACATCTCACCTGTGGTAACACCAGTAAGGGCCGACACAGCACTGACTGCACAAGGTAAGACCCAGCGGCAGAATGCAGCAGAAGGTGGAGGACTCACATTTCTTGTTTCTTAACTCCATCTGTCTAGAATCTGAGATTAGATCTTATTTTACAAAGTCAATGTGTTCTTCTTCAATTGGAGATGAATATGAAAAATGAATTACCCAAATTAGCTTCAAATGCTGAAAAACTAAATCTAAGTTCAGAAGAACGCAGAAAACATATTTATATAAGCTTATGTGTTGAGCAAGAATCTTTAGTGAAATATAAAATTATGACACAGCATGGGGCATGTTAACCGTTGTAAAATCGGATTTTTATAGACACATCTCCAAGTTCCTTCAGTTGAAGCATGGGTGCTTCTAGCAGAAAGTCAAACTTCTGGCTTTCCACAGGGCAAGGGGCATGCCTAACTTCCATTCCCCCACATAGACTTCTTCCTTACATCCAAAAGAAGAAAAATATGAAATCACTCACGCAACATTAACACATCAGTGACAGAAAATGCTGATGTTTTAAACTTACATGTTAATACACTATGATTTTTACAGACCAGGACGAGGGTCGGGCAAAAACATACAGAAGATGACAAAATATTCTAAAGTGCCAGTGATAGCACAGTGTAAATGATATTAATAAGAACTTTGCCAACATAGTAAGAGGAAACATCTGGAGTGAAGGAGTACTAAAGAGGACCCACAGCCTAGGGGACCAGAGCATGATAGTAGGGAGAAGAAGAGCTGATGTTGGTGACTGCTTGAGAATGGCTGTGGCACGCTTAGACCATGGCTTCAGGGAAAGGCGACACAAGGATGCTGGGGACATGCTTCCTAGAAGCTTGATGAAGGAAACAAAGGAGCAGCTGACTGCCAGGGCTCTCCAGAAATAAAATGTTATCAGAGTTAGAGGAAGATTCCTCTAAAAGCACTCTTTAAAAAAAATTGCATTTTACAAATGAGAAACACTTATCTGCATGCATACATTTACACACATACATTCACATACACACACACAGATATAAACTGATGTGCAGTATACTACACACATGCACACATATACCCATGCCTATAACATAGAAACATATGCATACACGCATACATGGTTTTTGTTGACTTCATTGCTTATCAGTTTTCTGAAAGAATTCTCTAAAGCATCTCTTTTTTGTTATGTGTGTCCAGTAAAACTTCTCTTCCATCTGCTTGGTAGTCAGGGAAGTAATATTAGATAAAATTTCCATAAGTGCCAGGAGCAACATTTCTCATTCTCTAAAGTTCTAAGTGTGTGTGTGTGTGGGGGGGGGGTGTTTAAACACTTTAAACGCTGTTCATTTACAGCCTGCCTTGGTCCTCACCTCTTTCTGCTGTCATAGGCAAGCAGAAAGCCTATGGCATTCTCACAAAATGTACAGCCCTAAACAAGCCCTAATCCTTTTAGACTCTAAAGTTCAGAGTAGAGAAAATATGGCAAAAGCTTTCAAAAACCTGTTGACATCAGAGTCACATTCTCTTCTTCTGGGTAGTCCTCAACTGATATTTAATGTCCCAGGTACCAATGACAAAATACTTGCCTTTACTTTTTCTTCATTTTGGAAATGAACCACAAGTAAGGAGTTCAGCACTTGATGTGATCCAGCCAGGAAGAGTAAAGATGCTTAAGCTGATCTTCCAGGGAGACACAAAAGAGGGAAGAGGGAAGAATCAGAGAAGGGAAAGGGAGGGTGAAAATGATACACTCCTCATAAAGTCTCAAAAATAAAGACATTTTCCAATGTTCCTCCCACTGAGAAGCACAGACTATAGCCTACCTTTGAAAGAGCACCGATTGAACTGTGCTTTAGCCAAATAGCACAGATAAGTAAAGCTGAATAATTCCCATGCCTATATTAAAAGGTCCTACTGCCTCAAGCTAAACATGATTTACTTTCTCCGTAAAACACCTGCAGGTGATACTAGGCAATTTCGATGGCTGGTAATGAAGCCATTACAGCTTAGGCTTGGATGTTTCAATGTGGTTACAGTTGAAAAAAAATCCAACTACACTGAGACCACAATCGTATGGAAGGTAATTTAATACCTTCAGCTAACAGCCCAAGCTGATCTTGCATCCAACAGTCAGGACCAGTTGCCAGACATGCACATGGGCAGTCTTGGAAGCCTAGCGTAGTAATTTCTATAGATAGAAATTGGAAACGCCCAGCATGAGAGACCCAAAAAGAAAAGTTAGCAACCCAGCTACTCCCCAATTCTTGACCCTCAAAATCATAAGTCTGTAACATGCCGTCAAGTTTTAATATATAATATGTTATGTATCAAATGTGGCTGGGACACTGTAATGAGTTTCTATTGTGCTGCTTTACCACTTGGTCATGTTAGCATATGCCACGGAATTATTTCTGTTTTGGAAGGCAGAGTCACCTATGAAATCTTTTGAGATATGTATGATAATGGCTTCTACCAAACAGTATTCAGTGTTGATAAGTAGTCTTCACCTTGTTAATTGTTGTCTATTTGGAGACTCATCTTCATGGATCCTACTCTTAGGATGTTCAAGATTTTGCTTCTTTATTGGATTGGATTATTTCCCTTGTTTTTCTTTAGTTGTTTGTATACTAAAGGTCCGTGGATTTTTAGCCGACCTTATTGTTTCTGTTTATGTGCTTGGAAAATTGTCCCAAGAATTGAGTCAGCAATGTCTCAAAGGGGTGCTCCAAAGGGTCTGTGCTGAGTCAGGCTCCAATCGCTGTTATCTTCTTCCTCTTTGCAGGCTTTGTCCCAAATGGTCCCTGTAGCCTTGGATGTTTCCTAGTGCCTTCCAACAACTGTTATTTTTCTGTTTTATTTAACCCAGCCTTTATAGGTGTGCCTGGGTGGAGGGTCGACCTGATACTAGTTACTCTGTCACAGCTCAACGCAGAGGCTTACACAGCTGTGCTTTTCTCTGGAGTGTGTCAGATAGTCTCTGTTCATGTGCTCTTATATCACATTTGTTCACAACACAGATACGTAGTTTCTTGAGAGCGGAGCTTAGTTTTCTTCACTCTGTCATCCCCATGCTGAGAGGGCTCACTAGGATAAGGGAAGTATTCCCTAGCTATGCGGAGACTGAGAGTGTAGTTCAGCAACAGGGTGTTTGACTACCATGCATAAAGACAGGGTTATTGATGCTGTATTTTTGGTTTTGTGAGATAAGGTTTCTCTGTGGACCTCTCGCTGTAGACCAGACTAGCCTCGAATCTTTCATCTAGGTACATAGCCGGGAACCTTGTCCAGGCATAGTGGTAGATGACCATAATCCCCACACTCTGGATGCTAAGGCAGGATATTCCAGCCTGAGCTCCATGGCAAGAAGATCTTGTCTCTAAAACTGAGTAAACAAACACACCAGAAAGCTAGTCTATAAACTTTTATGTATCTTTTAAGTGAAAATTTAAAAAATCCTCTCCCACACCCTACGGTATATATCTAATTAGCTATTGAGTTCTGTTCATCCACTGTCCCCACTGTTCTCCTACTAAGATATCTCCCATTAGTGCTTTCTGTCTGAGTCCAAGCAGCTACTGTGTCTTATCAGTTTACCACATAAGTAGGCAA
This sequence comes from Montemys delectorum, assembly GCA_019843815.1. Taxonomy (NCBI): domain Eukaryota; kingdom Metazoa; phylum Chordata; class Mammalia; order Rodentia; family Muridae; genus Montemys; species Montemys delectorum. Next base: position 27,434 of record JADRCD010199434.1, on the reverse strand, counting down.
GTGGATATCTCACCTCTAGTTCTATTCGTTTGTTCTAGCTTTCCCTAATATCCCTCAAATTCTGTTTGCTCACATGCAAATTTCACTGTTTCAATTAATTTCAACTGTTTAAAATGTCAATAACACTGTGTACAAGATAAATACTGATTTTCTTTTGGCACGGAATACATGAAACTTTAAACACACCTTATAATGATAAATAACAAGCATAAGATCCATTCTAAATATACAAAATCCCAAGACTAAAAGCAAGTTCAAAATTGGCTTTGAAGAACAATTATCAGAGTAAATGTAACATAGGATTAGCCTGAAGGATATGAAACATAGAAGCAATAGTTATCACAAGCATATACTCTTAAAATTTTCTAAAAGAATTGCCTTGCACTTAGCTACTTTTTTATTTTCAGTGACTATTTTGAACTGACAAGTCATTATTGTATACAAATATGCATCATGTTTTGATACACGTATCCAATGTGGAATGAGTAAATCAAGTGAATTAAATATGCACTGTTTCCCCTTTCCTGTCACTTTGTATTTGTTAGACATTTAAAATTTCTCTCAGTTATTGCAGACTGTGCCGGACATGGTTATTGATTTCAGTTACCTTGCTATAGGACAGATGTATAAGCCGATCCCTCACATCAGCCTCCAACAGCAAACTGGATAAAATGAACAGCTTCCCACGCCTCCCTCCACACCCTGCCCTCAGCCTCTGTTCTGCCTCATAGTTCTATAAGTTCAGTTCTATTTTTTAGGCTTCACGCGGTGTGAAATGATTCAGTGCTTGTCTTTCTGTGTCTCCTCCACCCTTTGCTGCCCTTGATGCAAGTGTCCAGACTGACTTCACTATTTTTAAGGCTGATATCATATTTTCTTTACCCATTAATCCACGGATGGGTGCGAGCTGATTTCTAACTGTGGCTATCATGGAAAATGTTGCAGCTAACATAGGAATGCCTTTAATGGAGTGATTTGGGTTCCTGTGGCTACATATCCAGAGGCTGGATTACTACATCATGTGGTAATTCTGTTTTTAGTTTCTACAGGTGCCTCTACATTGTTTTCATAAAGGCTGTGCTAATTTACATGCCCACCTTTACTACTATAGAAAAGTCTTCCTGTTCTGTTTAATTTCCTACAAGCCCTTGTAATAGGAAGTGTGGGTGTAATATACACTATGTGTATATATGTCATAATATAATATATACTGTTTATATAGCTTATAAGTTTTTCTACTTAAAAGGCACAGAATGACCATTCTACAATATTGCTTAATTGAAGTAAATACAGTTGTAGCAATCACTTTCCATTCCTTTGCTTTAACTTGGAAGTTTTTTAAAAATACATGGGAAAAATCTCTACACTACTAGAATGAAATATTCCTTCATCAGTCACATTTGCATATTTAATTACTGATACTTTGTACCTGATTACTGAAACTTTAGAAAAATGCTGTATAATTCAAATTTCCTATGAAGTCTATGATAGAAAATGTCCAGAGATTTAAGGAAATAAATACATTGCCTGGCAAAGCAGAAGAGGCAGCCAAGGTGAGCTCAGAGCAGAGACTTGAAGAAAGAAGAGACAGAGGTAACCATTTTACGTCTCAATTTCTGTACCTGAACAATGAGTTAATAACATGTACCTTGTATATCTACTGTGGTCAATGAAGAGTTAACACAAACGGAAGTGTTAATAAGATGCCTGATGTCTCCATAAGTGCTCATGGCTTCACTGACTTCTGTGCACTGAAAACAATGCCTGGTGCTCATCCACCTACAATCTACAGGGAGAGCCAGAGCCACCTTCCCTGTCACAGTCCCTGAATGTTTACTCTATGATTCATTGGCTGTCATATTTACATAGAAAAAAAAAGGGCATATAACCATGACACAGAGACTCAAAAAGTGTCAACAGATTTGTTCCCCTATGTTTTTATAGACAACGATCTAGGCAGGACTCCTTGCTTTTCCTCACAACACTACCTGGACTGTGCTGTAGCATTTTCTCTATCCAATCACATTAGGGCAGTGACGGGCCTGGGACTGGACAGGAATAAAGAGGTAGAGCGAGAGGTGGAGGAGGAGAAGAGTCAGAGGAGCAGGAGGAAGGTCGGGATCATGGAGACAGACGATGAGGTAGAGCCTGACCCCACGAGGTTATACAACAAAGCAAAGGCTTTTACCAAATACATTAATTGGGTTAGAATATTGTCTTTATTATTTGGTTCTGTAACTATTGTATTGGCATCTTGTAAATTGTGATTTTATTATTATATAAATCTGATTGGATATTAAGGCCTTAAGAGTCATGCTTCTATTTGAGAATGGCGAGGAGAATTACAACAGGAGTCCAGGTGACACCTAGACAAACAAGGACTTTAAGTCACCTCTGCACCAACATTATATATGTTCTGTAAACTGTAAGCTTAACATCGAATTTCCCACATAAGTGAGTCCCAGGGCACTTTTCTTCCATTAAGCATTTTGATAAGTGAGCTATTTATTAGTTATGTGAAGTTTTGGCATGGACTATCTTTCTTTAAGAACAGTTTGGGCTGGAGACACAGTGAACGTGAGGCTCTGTGTTCCATCACAAGACAGAAAAACAGAGGGGGATGTGTGGAAGAACAATTGAAAAAAAAATAGGTGGTAACATTTGGGAAATTCTATCCCTACCCCAGAGTTTCCTGGCCGAGTATTTAGTAACAGGAAGGATTAATGTTTTTGGATGACAGACTACAGCTCTGCCATGCCTTCTCTTAAACTCCACAAAGAAAGCTGTAAAAATGGTTCCTGAGAAAGGCTGTAATTGACAGACATCAATAAGATGGGATTGGTCGGGAGAACACTGAGGGTCTGTGAGAGTCTTCTCTCGTAGAACTTGCTGATGTCGGTGTATGGCATTGAGATGGTCTTTTCCTTCTGGGTGATATTTAAAAATTTAGAGTGGTAACAGGGTAAAAGGACAAAGGCTGTACATCTCACAGTAACTCTTGCATGGTTTTCTTGTTTCTCAGAATATTGTTGTTTTTATTTTTGAGCAATAGTTTTTTTGTTGTTAAATGTAATTTATAGTTTGAGGTGTTAAATTTATACTTAGTGATGTGAATTCGTGTTACTAGTAGTTTTAAAAGCCTCAGGGTGTGTTTGATGGCAGCACTAACAGAAGCAGTCTCAATCTCCCTTGAGAGGGCACAGCACACCCAGAACTTACCTTCCACATTGATCAAATGCCCTTAACACTAATTGCACTTCCATCCGAGCCTCTTGAAGTCATTTTATTTAAAGTTAGTTGGATCCTGAGCACACTGCGTAGGAACCCTCTCATTCCATGAACTGGCTCATGTTGTAATGCACAATCAGTGTGTGAATCAAGGTGAAGAGGGACAAACATGCTTTTATAACTGAAGATGCTACAGTCGATTAGACTGGATAAGGGAGTTGTCCAAGGACAGAGCACAGAAGGAAGTGAAGGATGGGGTCATCTGATTAGGGGCTCTGTTGGGAAGTTAGCTCACGAAGGCCTGAGGTCCTCTAGGGAAACTAGAAAGGGAGGCCAGTGAGAATATGAGAATATGAAACAGTGAATTCTAGATGGCAGAAGGGTCGCATCATAACACCAGAGCGATTCCACTCGGTTCTGATTCTCTTTTACAACTATTAAAAACAAAAGAAGATTATTTATTTATTTATTTATTTAGAGATTAGAAATAAACATTACTTCTTGTCGAAAGTGCAAGAAATGCTGAGGAGTATAACGAAGATTATACAACTTACACAAGCCTTCTATAGCAATCCTCTGCTCATTGTGTTTTAGTAATTTTTCCTTACCATGTATGTGCTTACCGATCACAAAACATAAAATTACATTTAATTTGAAGTTTAATTTTCAAAATGTAACATATAATGAACTTCTTTTAATTATATCCCACAATTATCACACACAGACACACACACACACACACACACACACACACACACACAATCTCTCTGTTCTCGTATATGTCTTGTATAGAATCGTGATTAGGAAATACTATAGTTTGATGATTTCCCTAATTTTAGTTTTGCTGTTATAAATACTATGTAACTCTTTGGTTGGTCTAAAATGTGTGTGTGTATGTGTGTGTGTTTCTAAAATAATGAATAGTTTTTTAAATGCTTGTGCAGAAAAATGTAACAATCTTTTTATATGGTGATTGTTATCTTTATGTTTGCATTGAAAAAGCTTTTAAAGTTAATCTGATAAATACCATGTATGCATATATATGTATATACATAAATATGCATATTTTTACTTTTGGAATATAATGTGAATTAGTCATTTAAGTTATGCCCATCCTTAAATAGTTAACATTAGACTACATAATAAAAATTCAAACTTTCTCTACTGATCTGAAAGAAAAAAAAAAAAGAGTCATGCTTTACTTACCGGGTCTTAGGCGCTATCTAGATGAATGATTGTGGGGGTATGTAAGGAGGTGCATGGGAGCGAGATGTAGCTTGCTGGGAGAAAACAACAAAAACCTACCGGAGCTTAGTATTGAGGCCGAACAGTACTGGCTCAAAAACTTGGCCTGGCAGAAAAGTGTGTTTGTGGGGTGGATTCGTTTTTTATAATTTCTGCAATAGGACTGTCCAGCTCATGAGTCACTGTGGCATTCTCCACAAGTGAATAGCATCAGAACTGACATGAGAAGCTATGGGTCTCATCAAAATGAATCCCAGCAGCAGTTTGTGCATGTTTACAATGGAGATGTTTGATTTCCATGGAATTTTTCATAAACTTTGTGTCCCGCAGAAGCAGTGGCCATGGCATGTAATGGCAGCCATTTATAGCTCATCGGAATTCTGCTGAAAGCACAGTTAGACACCCACTACAATTTCTAAATATTTAAATCAAGCACTTGAGAAAAGTCAAGCGTAAGGCCTCAGGTGGTGGTGGTATTTCAGGAATGTCAGCACCAAATAAAAGTGATTAGCCAACTCTCTCATGAGAGCTGATTTTCACTGGGCCATATGCAAACTATTTTGGTTCAAGCAGATGCCCCTCAATGTCGTCTTATTTCTATTTAGAGTTAGTTATTTCTATTTAGTGTTATTTGGAGTTGACAGAGAACTGTCTTGTTTATTCTACTTTTGCAGAAATAAATTTTTCCAGAATCATGTGACAGGCTTTCCTGTTACCCTTTTATCTCAGGGTCTTTCTTGGTGAGGGGGCATTAACCACACATAAACGTCAAAAACAGCAAGCCTTTCACTCAGGGTTCTCTTTGCCAACTGGATTCTTTTAGGCCAGTTGTTCTCAACCTGTGGGGCACAACCCTTTGGGGGTGGCCTATCAGATATCCTCCATGGCATATATTTACATTATGATTCATAACAGTAGCAAAATTACAGTTAAGAAGTAGCAACGAAAATAATTTCATCATTGAAGATTGCTACAACACAAGGAACCGTATTAAAGAGTAACAGCATAGGGAGGATGGGAGCCACTGCTTTTGGGATTTTCTCAATGCCTTGCTGTTAACGCCTCAACAAACTTCTTCAGATTAGATTGTCACTAGTGAGTACAACCAGTGAGGCTTTTCTGTAGCTCTTTATGAAACAGGGATCCCCCTCCCCGAGATTTTTACATTTTATGGCGGTTTCCCAAATAGTCAAATAACTCTGATAAAGACTTTTCTCTAAGCAGGAGGTGTTTTCAAATGTTGTAAAGCATCATTGGAAAATCTTTTATTCCAGTATAATAAGGAACTGGTTTTTATTCGTTACTTTAATGGTTAGTTATATCATAATGATCATATGAGCATATAAAAAGGGGTTCAATTCCATAGTAATAAGGAAAGTAGCAATTAAAAACAGATTAAATAGCATTATACCCCCGCTAGAACGACTGAAATACAAGCTGTGGGGTACATAAACACTAAAGAGGGTGAAGAACAGTGAAGCCATTGGTGGAAGCATAGACTAGTACCCTCACTCTTACTACCACAAGAATTAACATGTGCACACCCAGTCGGTAATTTCACTTACAAGCATGCACTTGGCAGAAACAAACAAGGATTCCAACAGGCATGAGCAAGAATGAGTACAGTGCTGCTACTACCCAGTGCGTGGGGTAGTTCATTACAACATAAGTAGGTGTTTCTCTTTTCCATACCCATATGCTGACCAACAAAGCGGTTCGTACCCTTGGAGGGAAGCTATGCATCTCCAGCTTTGTGTATACAGCTCTCTTTCTCCTTCTGCTCAGTGATGGAGACTCCCTGGCTGCTTAGCTCTTCTCTGCTCTCCACACAGACTCCTCAAATTCTGTCCTGTGACAAATTCTACCCCAGTTTCCACTCTCTACCCCGCAACCTGGCACTCTGCTAAGGTGCTAAGTCACAGTGATTTCACATCATCTGTTTTCCATCTCAATGATCACCCTCCCATTTGGTTTCTCTTCTTTGGTTGTATTTTTCTGATTTGTTCTTGGTGAATGTGTAAATGTAAGTATGTATGTGAATGCATAAATAGGTGGATATGTTCACACAGACACACATGAAGGCTAGAAGATACAATGAGAGTCTACCTCTATTGTTCTTTACTCATTAATTTTTTCAGACATAGTCTCTCACTGAACCTGAAATTTGTTTTTTGTGCTTGAGCTGGATAGCCAGTGAGCTCCTGGCACCTGCCTGTCTCCATCTACCTCAAAACTTGGGTTGCACACGGGCACGCCTGGTTTTTATGTAGATGCTGAAGAGACAAACTCAGAAAGTACTCTTTACCTTCAGAAGTGTTTTCCCTACCTTTTGTTTTTAAAAAATTAAGATTTAATTTCTAAATTTCTTTTTAATTTTTGAGATTGTAATATAATTATATCATTTGTCCTCTTCCCTTTCTTCTCTCTCAAATCCTCCCATACAGTCCTACTTGCTCTTTTTCAATTTCATGGTCTGTTTTTTCATTATTTTTGGTTACATACATATACGTATAGGCATAACCATATGTACTCCTAAATGCATAATTACAACTGTCCCCTCTGTCCAATGTTACTCGTATGTATATTTTCAGGGCTGACCTCTGCTATTGGATAATCATCAGGTGTGCTCTTCCCTGTGGAATATTAATTCTCACACAGCATCTCTTGGTTGACTATAAATCTTTGTGGATGGGTGAGAGCGTGTGGGATTTCCCCTGTTTATAGATAGATACCATTACATAAAACCAAAACCAATCAAATAAGGAACTGTGGAGCTCAGTCCCAGTGGATACATCTACAAACAATTCCTGCACTTGAGGCTTGGGGACCATCTTAGAAGAGGAAGTGGAAAAATGGGAAAAGCTAGAGGGTCAGAGGGTTTGTTGTAAGGTTTTGTCTTCTAGTAATGTCAGAAGATTTACTATTATTATTTGTGTGTGTGTGTGTGTGTGTGTGTGTGTGTGTGTGTGTGTGTGTGAATATGGATGGACAACATCATTTCACAGCAAGGTTGTCGAGATCAGAAGACAACTTTCAGGAGTCAGTTCTTTCCTCCCAACATGTAGGTCTTAGGTCATTATAGTGAGCCTTCATGTCAGACTAATTCTTAAGCTTCAATTATATCTCAAAGATGAGTATTTATGGCAATTTGAAAATACTATAATTTCATGAAGACCAACTGCACATCTGCTACATATGTGTGGCAGTGATGGGAGGCTCAGTCCAGTCCAGTATGCTCTTGATTCATGATTCAGTATCTGGGAGCCCCCCAAGGGTCCAAGTTATTTGACCATGAAAACCTTATGTAATTCCTATCCCCTTCAGGGCCCTCAATTATTCCCCAAACTTTTCCCTAAGACTTCCTGAGCTCTGCCCAATGTTTGGGTGTGAGTCTCTGCAACTGTTTCAGTCAGCTGCTGAATGAAGCCTGTCAGAGGACAGTGATGCTAAGCTCCTGCCAGCAAACATAACTGGGTATCATTAATAGTGTCAGGGATTACAGTTTACCTATGGGATGGGTTGGAGGGATGCGGGGAGGGACTGTGCAAAGGAGGACTAGGAGGAGAGGGGATCATTGATTGGGTTGTAAAGCAAATACATTAATTAATGGGAAAAGACTATAGCTTCTTTTCCAAACATATATATATGATGCTAAATTTTCTTTACATATTTAAACAAAATAAACTATGAGATATTGAATTCAGGAATGGATATGTGAGTTCAAATATACTGTATTAAGTCAAATATTTAATCAATTTTGCAAAATGGAAATCAATGTCAGTTTCCTTGATGCATAAAAAGAAAAATAGGCACTTTCATGAAAGGAGCCATTTATGTTAACTAGTATTGGAATTATTAATTAATGAGTATTGAATTCCAAACAAATTCCTAATTTTAGTTTTTATTTGGAAAATACTGACATTTGCTATGAAGCCGATTTAAAAAAAGAAAAAAAAACCCCACTCAAAAAAAATTCATTCCTTTAAAAGTGTAGAGCAGTCTCCAGAGATTAGAGGCCTCTCTGAGTATCTGTCTGATTCTTCTTTCTGTATTCTTGTCTCCCTTGAGACTTCTTCCTAGCCTTTTTTCTGCCCGTCAAGCCTTGCACTCTCTGGTTATCTTGAGTCATCCACACCCTGCCTCTGTTAAAAGCCAGATCTTAGTTTGGGTTTCTATTACTTTGATAAAAACACTATAACCAAAAAGCAAGTAGGGGAGGAAAGGTTTTATTCAGCTTATAGATCCAAGTTGTTATTCCTCACCAAAGAAAGTCAGGAAAGGAACTCAAACAGGACTTGATTCTGGAGATAGGAGCTGATGCAGAAGCCATGGAGAAGTGCAGTTTACTGGCTTGCTTTCCATGGCTTGATCAGCCTGCCTTCTTATGGAACACAGGAACACAAACCCGGGGAAAGCACCAACCACCATCGAATGGGCCCTTCCCCCATTGATCATTAATTGAGAAAATGGCTTATAGCTGGATCCCATGGGGGTATTTTCTCAACTTTACAGCTTTCCTTTCTGATGACCTTTACCTTGTGAGAAATTGGAAGACAAAACCAGTCAGCACAATATTCTATCTAGATGCCCCACAGAATTAAGAATCTAGTTCTATATCTTATTTTCCAAATCCAGCTGCCAGCCACAGAATGCAAGAGTCAATATGACTGTGGGCTTACTCAGATTTCTAGCCTGCCTTCAAAAACAACAGCGTTCACACTGCACAGCACTGGTTGCCTTTTCCTTACTTGCTGTGTTAACTACGTAAAGCATCTCTACCTTAGTCAGAGTTTTATTGCTGTGAAGAGACACCATGGCCATGGCAACTCTTAAAAGGAAACCATTTCATTGAGGCCGGCTTACAATGTCAGAGGTTTAGTCCGTTATTGTCATGGCAGAAAGCATGGTGGCATGCAGTAGACACAGTTCTGGTGAAGGAGCTGAGCGTTCTCCATCCTGACCCACCGGCAGCAGCTGGAGACTGTGAGCCATACTTGGGCATAGCTTGAACATATAGGACCTGAAAGCCCACGCCAACAGTGTCACACTTTCTCCAACAAGGCCACACCTACTTTGACAAGGCTACACCTCCTAATATTGATACTTCTTATGGCCAACGTTGAAACACGAGTCTATGGGAACATTCCTATTAAAAACACCACGGTCTCTAAAGGCTACTCATCCCAGTTCTCTGACTGCCTGAGCCTAATTTGCCTATGTCTGTCTGTCTGTCATGTGTTTTTGTCCTAGTTTAATTCTAGGAGCCATTGGGGAGAGGATGGTGATGCATAGGTGTGTATACAGACAGGTGAGGAGGCCAGAGGTAAACCTTGGGTGTTATTTCTCAGGAAGCTCCCCACTTGCTCTTGTTTTTATTGTTGTCTTTAGGTTTTTGTTTGTTTTGTTTTGGGAATTTGTTTGTTTGTTGTTTATGGTGATGGTAGTGGGTTTTTTCTCTCTCTCTTCTTTCTCTCTCTCTCTTTCTTCCTCTCTCTCTCTCTCTCTCTCTCTCTCTTTCTCTCTCTTTCTTTCTTTCTTTCTCTCTTATAGAATCTCTACTGGCCTAGCACTCATGATACAGCTAGGCTAGTTGGCCATGAGCCCCAAGATTCCACTTGTTTCTACCTTCTCTGCACAGGGATTCTACGTGCGATGCACCATGCTCAGGCTTTGTTTTCTTTCTTTTTTCTTTTTTTTTTTTTTTTCAGCATGAATTTTGGAGCTCAAAACCAGGTCCCCATGCTTGGATAGAAACACTTAACCAACTGAGCTATCTCTAGACCTAAATTGAGATTTGATATAGAAAATGACTTTGTATTATCAAGGAGTGTTTAAATTAACCTGTTTGATTTGGAAGCATAAAATGATTTTAGTAATCCTTGGTAGTAAAATGTGTCTTCCAGGAAAGCTGGATTTGCTCGTATTGGGGATAGAAAACTTCTGTAGATAAATTAGCCTCGTGTTTTGAAAATTGCAGGTATCCCCTGTGAATATGAACCTATAGCCCTACCAATGCGATGGTGAAGATAGATAGCATTTGTAATCCTACAGAGCACAGTGTGTGGACTCAGGTCACGAGTGCTCAAGATTCTCAAGCATTTTATATATTATGAAAAGTAATTGGGAGACTGTAATCCTACAAATATTGCTCAAATTGTCTTCCAGAGTTCCACTGTTTTACAATGCCTTTTCCCCCCTCAGTATTCCATGTTCACCTCACAGTTCCTCTCCACCATTACATGATCACGAAATGCAGTCTCCAAATATGCTTGTCCCTAAGAGGCTTCTCTTACTGGGCTTTCTGAAAACATTACATTAGGTTGGTCCTTGGAATTTTCATTGTTGTTGTTGAAGGTGGTGTTTTTTTGTTTGGTTGGTTTTTTGTTGTTGTTTTGAGGGAATAAATGTGGAGAAGAAGAAAGCTCACTATTAAATTTTCTATCCTTATACTAACCTATTTTCTGTTCAAAGAATTTAAAACAACAACAAAAAAAGAATATCAAAGGGTTTTTTGTTGTTGGTGGTGTTTAAAACATTATCTACCTTTTTTCCCCATTAACAGATTTAATGTCATGAGATCAGAAGCAAACCTCCATCTTGTGCAGCCGCCCTTTGCTCCTCACCTGTATATCAGCGAACACTGGGTTAAGAAGAAGCCTGGAAACATCTGAGGAAATGTGTCTTTCTCCCTCAGTCACTGTCCCTCTTCGGTTCAGACTGGCAATGTCGACATAACAGAAGCAAGATGCCCAGCATGTCACCTCTTCACGCTGGACATGTGGCTCCATGGCGATGAGCTAACACAAGAAGTCAAGCTCTGATACTCCAATTTCACAGTGTGACTGGGGCTGCTGCTTACTAGACTCAAGCTCTCAGAATTACTGCTTGGTAGTAGTAGTTGTATTTTTTGAAAAGATTATTTTTAACCGTTTGTGCTGTTGTCCTCTTCTGAAAGTATATTTCACGTTTGATCTAAAGCTGTCACCATCCTATAACCTATGACTTATGACCTATAACCTATAAGCTATAACCACAGGACACACTTCCTCCTATTACTCCAATTTGAAGAGAATGCCTGTCATTGTTCCTGACACATCTGCCATACTGTAAGTTTTATGAGTATCTAATGGCATGCCTATACTGCTACATTAAATTTGTCTTCTCTGAAAGATTTCAAAATTCAGCATATCACTGCCTTCTTAAGAATACATTCAGGGGCTCCAGTTTCCAATACTATGACCGATTAGTCACAGAGAATAATGTTTCAAAGTTCTGGAGGTGTGGAAGAAATTAAAATTTAAATATATATATATATATATATATATATATATATATATATATATATATACATGATACCTTTTTAAATGTACTCCTGAACCATTGGGACAGTAATAAATACTGAAAGGTCCCCAAATGAATGAATCTAAGGTGCCTTAGAAAATCAGCAAGTATCAGAGCTTGCCTGTGTGTTGAGAGGAAACATATATCTGGAGCCTCCATGTTGGTATGAGGTGAGGAGAGAAGCAACAGAAGACAAGATGTTCCCAAGCTAGAAATTTAATGAGAGGCAATGCCAACAAACTCAGACTCACAGGACAAGTGAGAGGTAGAAATAAGTCTTGCAGAGCAAAGGAGATACCTGGAAAATTTTGCTATCTCCAGACCAGTGTCAAATGAAGGAGAAAATCCTTCTTAGAATTTTCATAATCCCAACCTGGTCCTTGCTGTGCTGCAGGTACCTGAATTTGCACCACCTGGGTGATTCAAGCACTCGAACCAGAAAGAATTTCAGTTCTAAGTGGTACCAGGCAGTCAGATCAATCAAATGGAAATTTCTGTGAGGGATTCAACCTCAACTCATCTCTTAAAAAGAAGGAAGGAGAGAGAGATGCACTGTGAAAACCCATAAAACAGAGCAAGAAATGCATAAACATGAGTCTAAACAGCAGAATCAGAAACAACAATCACCAACAGAGAGCAGTTCAAAAATAATGTGTGTAGTTATTTTTTGAAATAGGTTTCATCATGTTCTCAATGATGGTCTTGAACTCCAAAGGATGACTGGATGACTAACATAAAAGAAATAGAGTTTAAGACTTTTACAAGCAAATATATATGTGTATATATATATATACATATATGTATATATGAATGCATATGAAGCACTGGTTACTATATAATTATAAAGGATCAAGTTCAACAGGAAAATATATGAATTACACATCAGCATATATTTAATAAAGTAGGCTCAAGTAATACAAAATAATAAAGGTTGAGAGGTATAAATGGAGATCAAATGAAGGCAAAAATATCCCTCATTAATGCAGACAATCAGAGTTTGCAGATTAATATAGGAACGCTTTCAGATGAGCCTACAGAAGATAAAGTACAACTAATATTATAATTCAATAATCCTATATAAGGCTTTGTCTCAGTCATGTTTCTATTTCTATGATAAAGCCACATGACTTAGAGAATTGTAGGGAGAAAAATTGTTATTTGTCTGAAACTTTCACGTAGTAACACATCCCAGCAAAAGGAAGTCAGGGTAGGAACCTGGAGGTAGGAACTGAAATGCAAACCACAGACTGTGGTCCCTGGCTGTTCCCCACTATTCGCTCATCTTGCTTTCTTATTATCACCCAAGACTACATGTCCAGTATTGACGTTACCCACAGTGGGCTGGACCCTCCCACATGTGTCAGGAACCAAGAAAGTGTCCTATAGACTTCCCCACAGGCCAATCTGATGGAGACATTTTTCTCAACTGCATTCCTCTTCCCGAATAACTGACTTGTGTCAATCTGACAAAAGTCCAATCAGTATCTGTATGTGCATTAGAGCATGATCACTAGTCTCTGTAGCCTGCCCCACAAACGCTAACCCCTTTTTGCTAGAAGGTGGTAAAAAGGGTGTTGGGAGTGGAGGAGGTACAGGGAAGTGAATGAGATAGGGGTTTATGACATGAGATCCCCACATAATCAATAAGAATTTTATGATGGAAAAAATAAAATAAACTGCTGATAATTGTTTATGGGGAAAGAATCCAACAAGGAAAGATTTTATATCCAGCAGTTGAAGAATATTTTTTTCTAAAACACATAAAGCACTCATAAAAATTGACCTCACACTATACACTAATTAATCCAAAATGAGAAATGAGTAATTCATCTCATTTACTTGAGTGAAATAAAGCTGGAAATTAAAAGCAAAGAACAATTAAAATTATTAATTATATCTACAAAGTTCATAATTTCATACTTTGAACCTAATATAGACTATCTTGAAAATTTTAGTGTGTGATTTTAGGTATTTCTTTTTTATTTTCTTTTATTTACATTTATGTATGTGTATGTGTGTGCCCGCCTGTGTACGTGTGCATCAGATGCGTGCAGTGCCCACGGAGTCTAGACAACAGTTTCAGATTTCCTGGAAATAGAGTTGCTCATGGCTGTAAGCTGCCATGTGGTTAGGAGAACCAAACCTGGTCGCCTTTGAGGCCATCAGTTAGTCTTAACTACTGAGCCATCCTCCAGCACTATATTTTTTTACAAATTTCTCTCTTAAGCCATTTTATAGATTACACCAAAAGTGATATGGCAACATTAGGAAATCAAAACATCCTAATAGGCTTTACAATAAAAATAAAACTTTAAAAATCAAACGCACACATTCAATTATCAAACTTGTAAGAACTTAGCATAAATTCTAACACACTGATTGCCCACAATGACAAGCTGAGTTCAGTGAGTAATTATTCCTGTTTGAGAAGTAATAGAAAGTAAATGTTAATGTGTCTAATTTCACAGCTACGTTTAAGCAGGTATTAATATATATATATATATATATATATATATATATATATATATATATATACATTAAGGTATATGCATTTACACCACCTCTTTTACTCACAACTATTTCTTGTGTACACAGAAGATCATTGAAGGAAGTCAGCTAGAATTTGAGTCCAGAAAAGCAGGTGACGTAGGAGATGCAGGAAAGGGAGCTGTCTCCCAGTTTCCAGGTCTGGGTCCATCTCTTTTCTGAGCAGCCAGAATCTGAAATGTGTCATGAAAATATGTAATTCACATGATGAACCTGTTATCAAGAAACAGCTGTCAGGGTCTATGATGCACTCACTCACAAATATAATACTGAGCAGATAAACAAAGCAAAGATTTATTAGGCAAGGTCTGTAAAATCCATGTCCTAGATATTGGCAGTGCCTTGCCTAGACACTCCCCCAAGTGACCCCGTGCCTCTGAATCCAATTGCCGCCATATCTATTACGAGGAAATCTCTGAGAGACCCAGAGCTTTACTATACTGTGTGGGGAGTCCAGGCCTCTTGGGAATTCTAGTCCTTGCTATACTTCCAGGAGTCCCCAATGTTCTGCTTACATCTATGCCTATGCTTCTGTCCATCCTTTGTCATATCAGATATTCAATTACCATTGCTCACTGTAGTCCTTGCTAACTCACCTTCTGCAGCAATGAATGCCCTAGTGGAGTAAGGAAGAATGTCTCTCCCCTCCACATGAGCCCAGTTGTAGACACCCAAAGACATCTTGTCACTCAGTTACGCTGAACTTAGGGGAAAAGGACTATTTATCATAATATATACTCATTCTGGCTCACGGGTGCTCCCAGACACAGAACTCATAACTGCTCTATTCCTATGCCAGATTTTCCAAGCAGGATGCCTTTTTTGTGCCTTAAGATAAATGTTTGTCTCCAGTCATTAGGATATTTCTCCTTAGCTTCAGTCTTGCTGCCATGAATCACAATGACAGTAAGAAATGTCTCCCTGTAGCTTAGGCTCTTGTTTATCACAGTGAGGGACAGATTCATTATGGAGAAATGGAGAGGGAGAGACGGGAAATTGGAAGCATCTAATTTTACTGGATGAATTTATCTATAGGCCAGTCTAACCCAGCCAGAACACCTGTTCCCATGTGTCTGGAACTGAAATCTCCTGAGGGATAGGACACCTCCTTCCCTGGTGCCACAGCTGTGCCCAGATGGCTTCTTCAATAAGATTTCTTTAGCTTCTGGCATACGTGTCCCTGCTTTCAAAGATAAATTTGAAAGCAATCAAGAGGCTCCTAGATTATTTTGTTTTTGCACAAACCACTACTTCATTGTTCCCAAGGAAACATGCTTCATTGTCTTGGATGTGATCTGCAGCTGTTTGAGTAAGCTCCTGGAACAAACAAGAAATTTTTCCTAGTCTCACAATGAAGTCATGTCTTAGCAAAAGTATTAAGTGCTTGTTAAAATATAATAATAAAACGATAAGAAGGGTTTACTCAATGAATCATAATGTGGAGAGTGGTAGCATACAACTTTGGAGACAAAATATGCAATTGGAGGGTTCTGTAGTCAATGGACATAGTGATGCCCTAATGGGCCCTAAGAAGAGATGTGAAAGATATGTAAGGGCATAAAAAAAATCTCAGACCCAGGGAAGAGAAGGCTCTGAGCGCCCTCACTGAAATATACTCAAGAAGAGAATTTAACCACTGAGAACTCTGCTTAGAGTCCTACATGACGTTACCTACACAAGTACAGCTATCTCTAAGATACATCTGGATTTGAGAGCCATGCTCTAAGAGGATTTGAAGTATATAGGGAGGCTGGCTTGTTTGGCTTGGAGTTTAGTTATTCGTTGCTCGAATGGTAATTTTACATTTCAAAGTAGAGGTTCTCTCTGTCTGTTTCTGTCTCTATCTTTCTTTTTTTTTTTTTTGTTTACTATATCTAAGAAGCATGCAAACCATGATTTTCAAATAATTGACAGTATCACTGAATCCCTTCAGAGCAGTCATGCCCATGCCTTCTGTACTAGCTGTCAGCCAGCATCTTACCACCTAATTTGTCAGCCATATCCTCCTTTCTCCAATCCACATACGCAACGTTACCACCTTCTCCCATCGATATTCATTTAGAAAAGGAATAAGGTAAAGTATCTGATTTGTTCTCTGCAATTCACTTACATAGGAAGTGGTTTCTATAATTTATAAAACAGAGCTACAGCTGAAAACATTGATGGCAACCTTTCCCAACCCTGTCGTTTAGTAATTCTAGAAATAGAGCTCTGTCTACTTAGTGACCTAATTAAATTTGGGTCATTAATGATGAGCTAAGAATAAGCACATGCTTCCGTATCCTGAGCCTCACATTCATTGTGGTACTAAAAAGCAGTCACAATTAAGAAGTTCTAAGACCTAGACGAAGCATAACAAAAGACACGAGCTCCTCTTACATCGCTCAGAGGATGGGTAGGAGTGGCCATCTTTAGCTGAGCAGTTGGTATACTATTGGCTAGAATAAAGAACTTCTAGATCTTTGTACATCCTGAGATCTGTCCTGCATATTCTAAGTTTGTCAAGAATTGTATTCAAAGACAAATGGGGAATGGAAGGAAAAGCCTGATACTTGTCAGTGAGAAATGTGCAGCCGTGTTCTGACTTACCAGCCCACTCTGTGACCATGGTCAACTTTCTTAACCTCCTGGGTCACAGTCTTCTCCATCCACAAACTACAAGGAAGAGATCATTACCTAGATCTCTTGGTATTGGAAATTGATGATATATCTTGTATTGAGTAGAATAATAAAGGCATGGATGTATTACCAGCAATTTCAGTGTCTCCAGTTTCACACTGAGGACTTTGATCAATTTGGATTTTATTTTTCAGGCAGGGAAATTGATATGGGTCTAATTTCATTCTTTTATATTTGTGCATCCAGTTTCCCAAGCATCATTTGTTGAAAATACTCTCTTCTCTAAACTGTATTTTTGGCATCTTTGTCAAATATCAGATGGCTATAGTTATATGCAATCATTTTTGAGTCTTCTATTTTGTTCCATTGTCTATTTTTGTCTCAGAACCATGCTATTTTCACTACTGTGGTTTTCTAATAAAGCTTGAAACCAAGAATTGTAATCTCTCCAGAGTTGTTCTTTTTACCCTGGATTGATTTGGTTTCCAGAGTCTTTTGTCATTCCATATACATTTTGGGATTTTATTGTCTGTTTGGAGATTTTGATTGGATTGCAGTGTATCTGTACATAGCTTCTGGCATGATTACTGTCACAATGCCAGTTCTTGAAATCCATGAGCATGGGAGGCATCTCCCTCTTATATTAAGTTCCTCAGTGTCTTTCTTCAGACATTTAAAGTTTCATCATAGAGACCTTTTGCCTCTGTGGTGAGGTTGTTCCTCAATAGGTAGATAAAGGGGAATGGGGACCGAAAGAGCAGGAGATATTTGGGATGTAAATAAATAAAATAATTAATTTTTAAAAATCTATGCAACAGTATGTCCTTCCCCTTAATTCTTCAATCTTCCATGTTTCCTTTCTTACTTTCTTCATCCCTTCTTTTCCTTCTTATCTTCCAGCATTCAGATGTAAGAGGGAAGAAGAGAAACAGCAACAACAGAGAGACAAAAGGAGGACAAAGAGGGTGAGCACTCTCACTAACAAGCAGACAGCTGGAGACTACTCTACTTACAAAACTAGAATTCTGCAATAGGCTCCTTGGGTTCTCAGGGAAAATGTTCAAAAATAGGCATTAAAAAGAAGAGGAAGAAGTATTTTATCATTATAATGGTTGGCTTACAGGCAATTCTGCTAGACTCCTCCCAGGGACGTAGCAACCATTATAACATACTCTACTGCCATTACCTGTAGCCATTACTGCTGACAGGTGCAGGTGGCATGCCAGGTGGCATATAAAAAGACTGCTTGCTACCTCAATTCCTGTCTCTACTTCTCTCTTCACAAGTTCCCAGCCAGCATCTCTCTCTCTCTCTCTCTCTCTCTCTCTCTCTCTCTCTCTCTCTCT
>JADRCD010199433.1:14087-31841 GCA_019843815.1 Montemys delectorum | reverse complement strand
TCACCTGGCCCAGCTGGAGTCAGAAAAGTTCTTGACTGACAGAGCATCGCTGATCCTCCTTCCGGGCCATTTCATCCTGCGATCCTTTTGTAGTCTCTTCCCAGCACCTACCATTCCGTGTTCAGGGAGATCCTCCGGGAGTTAGCAATCCAGGGCGAACTGGAAGATGACATGGACATACCCCTGAGTAAGCTGATGGAAGGTGAAAACAGGAAGAAGCTGGGAGCCTTGTAAGTAACGGACCAGGGTGGCGGGTCAGTGGGATCGGAAAGCTAGATGTGGAATGCTGCAAGGGTAAATCCCACAACTCGGGGAAGAGAACTGAACTAGGGTCAGGCTGGAGCCCTGAGTCGGGAAACAAGCCCAAGCCAGGTACAAGGACATGAACAACATGCACGAGTCAGATGCACACAAGACCCAAAGTTCGAAAGGAAGGAAATCATAGGGATGCAAAGCACAAAACGAGAACGAAGGCAAGCAAGGCCTTTGCTTTGTGGATGCAGGTAAAGGGCATTGACCACTGTGGGAGGTGGTGCTTGGTTGGACTTTCAAGATAAATCACATTGGCTAAGCCTGCTTGAAATTTTCCTACCATAACTAATTTTCTGTCTGTCTCCCATGGATATCAGTGTCATATTTATTTGGTTGGAGCTAGGGATCTGAATGAGTGCATCTTGTTGTTTTAAGTTTCAGTGGGTTTCACATAGCTCTGTCCAGTTCGTGGACAATGTTATTTTCTAAGCCATGTCCAGACGTAACCCCCATGTGATTCGGGTAAGCCATAGAAAATATGGTTGCAGGAACTTAACTCATACAGCTACCTTGGCAGCTGGACCTCCCTGTCTGCACTTGGGCCCAAGACGACCCTCACTGGACTCATTCTGAAAGACTTGGGATCCATTCAAGTACACACCCTGATCAGTTACAAGCCACATAGGAAACACTGAGCAGATGTCATGTGCCATCCTTAATTCTTAAGAGCTCTGACCAAAAGGGGATGTGGGTCACACAGCAGAGCCCTCCGTCCCAATTTCCCTGATGTAAGATTCCACAGCCTCTCAACCCACGGCGCCTTGTAGTGTGAGATGCAAACACGAATTAAGCTTGACTTTTAAAGATGATTTGCATTCCCTTCAGGTTGAAGAAAAATTTTGAAAAATACAGAGAAACAATTATGTGGATTTTGAAACAACGTGAAGGTAAGACCCATTCTTCCAGTCTCCGCCTACGTCTGCTCTCTGCCTGCCTGCCTGCCTGCTTCCAGCTAGATTTCTCCTCTCTAATACTTACTATTCAGGACGTCCTGCCTAAGGGATGGCGCTGCCCACAATGCCCTGTGTCTTCCTACATCAATTAACAATCAGGACAATACCCACAATCAAGACTGACTGGCCTACAGACAAGCCCACAGGTCACCCCCATCTAGATAATTTCCCATGAAGACTCTCTTCCCATGTGATCCTGAGTTGTGCCAAGTTTACAGTCAAAACGAACCAGTACAACTTGTAACTTGAAAACGAAATGATACAAGCTTGGGTTCACCATAATGTACCACCATCATGCCTGCCTACACCATGTCCCTCTCTAGACACCTGAGAGCCTAAAGCGTGTGAGCCGTCTATACAGAAAAGCAAGGGTCCTAGTTGCAGAGCAGCTTCCCCTTTGTGGTGCTGATGTAGCCAGCTCTAAGAAAGCCTGTAGACACCTTTGAGATGCTACTCCTTTGCTTCCTGTGTTTGACCTATATTGTGCTATATTCCGGATGGACTGCCCCATATCTCTGAACACACTAATTTCCAAGCTAAGGTTGAGTGAATGCACCATCGTACAGAGAGCCACATCAAGAATGGCTCTGTGCGTGTTTTAAAGCCCTGCTGACAGTGTCTTGAAATTCTTAGTAATCTCAGAACAAGGATCTTTGTGGTTTTATTTTGCATCATTAAATGAAATAGAATCGCCTTCCCAAAACCATCTTTTCCAAGAGGTGGTGGTCGTAGCACACATCTTTAATCCTAGCACTCAGGAGCCAGAGGCAGGCATATATCTGTGAGTTCGAGACAGTGTGGGTTCCAGAACAAGCAGAGATACACGACAAAATTCTGCCTTGAAAAACCAAAAAGAAGAGGAGGGGGGGAGGAGGGAAGAGGAAGAGGAGGAGGAAGAGGAGGGGGGGAGATACACAAAAACATGGCACAACTTACACTATAAGCCATCAAGTTGCAAAGAAAGCTCTTGGTTTTCTTGTAGTACTGGGGCTTAACCCCGGGGTTTTGCGCATCTGGTGCTGAACTACACCCCCAGTCAATCTACAGAGCTAACGTTCCGCAGGGTGGCGCCATGCATGCACAGAGCTGACTTCTGCAGGGTGGCACCGTGCATGCGCTGTTCCATAGCAATGCTGTGATTGGTATTATTGTCAGAGGCGTGGTTTTTCAGACACCTTCACCTTTTCCTTGAGATTAAATTCTCCCTTCAGTCTCTTAGCTGTTCCCTCACATGATTTCCACATATTAATTTTTAAAAACTCTTCACTGGACCCCCATGGTCTCTAAGATGATGTCTGCACTCTTCATATAGCTTACAAGGCCGTCGATTTAGCCTCTCCAGCCCTCTGGCTTTTTGTTCTGTCATTACCTTGGCCAACCCCCGCCCCGACCCCACCCCCACCCCCCACCCCCGCCCCGATCCCACCCCCACCTCCCCCCCCCCCCCCCCCCCACCCCCCCACCCCCCACCCCCCCGCTGTAGAGCCTTAGTACTTTCTATTGCTTCTGATTAGGACACTCTTGTCTCCAACATCCTGTGGCTCACTCCCTCTCTTCAACTAGGACCCTGTTTAAATGTTACCTTCTCAGAAATATCTTCCTCTGCTACTCTTTACAAAGCAGTATTTGCACATACCACTAGGCATCCATCTTTCTCTGCATAGTAGTTCTTCATAGTACTTGTAACCATCTGGCATATCACAAGGGACAACAAGTACAGTAGCCCCCTAGATGCTTAGACCAGTCCTTTGTCCTGGGAATGTTTACTAAGAACACAAGCAAACTAATGGTCCAGCAGTGCCTGCCTCTACCAAGTCTCTACTAACTCATTCCCACTTAAACCTTCAGTCACCCAATAGCTATGCTAGAACCCCATCATGCATTATAGCATGTCTTCCTGAAAAAGTCACTTGGGCTTGAAAGCCTAGATTACTTCCTCCTGTGAACTCTCATGGCGGCCTATACTGGTGCCAAATGATGAACTCCTAGGACTTGCTTTACTGATCTCCCCTGACCCAGGTGCCAAGTAAGTCAGGCTCCTTATCACCACCAAGAGCATCATGGGAGATGTCACAGACAGTGGGTCCTCACTATGGTCTCTAGTACTGTGTTCAACTCACCACCATGAAGCATGGGAAGTGAGCTTGCTCCTGCAGCTTTGCTGTTATAAAAATAGACAAAATGATTAATATAGAAATGTGTTTCCATGAAAACTAAGCTAAAGAACATACTTTCAAAATAATGTGAATCAAAAACATACAAAAGATCTGTAGTCCAGGTAAGATATTTTTAAAGATTATATGATTCTGCATTCTATCTATTTAGAAACTGCCAAAACTGAATAGTAAGAAATAAACTATGGAGCTGGCGGTGTGGCTCAGTTGCAGAGTGCATGTACCAAGTCCTGGGTTCAAACCCTAGCACTGCATATCCCAGGAGCTAAAGCATGTGCCTGTAATTCTAGAGCTCTGGAGATAGAATCAGGAGGATCAGGAGATCAATGCCAGCCTGATCTACATGCGATCCTACCTTAATAAATGAATAAATAATTGAAAACCGTGAATGCGGTTTAAGTAAAAATGATCACAGAGCCCCAGTCATCAGACCTCAAAAGAATGGCTTTTTCCAAGCAGGGCAGTGGTGGTGCACACCTTTAATCCCAGCACTCGGGAGGCAGAGCAGGTGGATCTCTGAGTTTGAGGCCAGCCTGGTCTACAGAGTGAGTTCCAGGACAGCCAGGGTTACACAGAGAAACCCTGTTTCAGGGAAAAAAAGAAAAAGAAAGAAAGAAAGGCTTTTTCTTACATCTTAAATAACACCAACATTTATATTCTACATTAAAATAACATGACCAAAGTACATTTCCTTTTGTGTGTGTGTGTATGTGTGTGTGTGTAAAAGTTAGCCCTTGAGTTAGCCCGTGTTTTCATTAGCAGCCATGCATTGCACTGAGAGCTGTGTCTGTGCTCTTAGTGAGTACACAACTGCTGCAGGCCCGCCGATCTGGGCCTCCCTCGACCCGAGGGAGAAATGGAGTCCTAGTCAGGTCGATGAGGCGTAGGCGAAGAGTGGCAAACAGAGCTGACACAGGGGTGTGTGAAACTGAATGTATTTCTTTAAAATGGCATCAGAATTTTACAGTCATTGCAAAAGAGAAATGATAAATCTAGCAGCTTAGTAATTAAGGTACATCTGAGGCTACCTGAAATACATTAGGTCTAAAGCAGCAGCCATCTCCTCTGGATAGGCGCTGCATCCCCCGGGCCCAAGCACTCTGGGCCCAGGGGACTGTGGACTGTATGAATCTAGTACGTATGAGTCCAAGAGAGTCCGAGTTCAAGAGAGAGTCCAAATCCAAGAGAGAGCACAAAGTGAGAAGCAGGCTTATATGGTATACAGGAAACAGGGCGAATGACAAGAGTCACTAGATGGGCGAGGGTTACAGCAAGGGGCACAAGACTGAGGTTAAGTAGGCAGGTGACCGCCACACAAGGTTGGTAGAATCAGGTAGCCAGGTGTGAAGCAGGAGGAAGAGCAGTTGAGCCCTCCCTGCTGGGGCTATTTTGTATTCCTACACTAATTCTCTGCTTCTGCTGGAGGCAAGACTAGGAAAATCCGATCTAGCATTTCCTGCTAATTCTCTGGGTCTCCCTGGAGGGAAGCAGGCACCTGGAAGTTCCGACCTAACAGTTCTAGCTAATGTCCTTGAGTTTCTAGTATGTAAAACAGTTCTGACTATTGTGGGGCTGCCCTAAGGAATGAGGAATGAGCTTGACCTCTGTTGTTAACTCTAAGGACAAAACCTGTCTGACAGGCAGATTCCTTGAGAGAAATTCCAAGGTAAGGACAGCTTGGAGATAAATTAGGATATATTGGAACGTTGTGCTGGTCAGGAAACAATGCCCAATCTTAGGCATTAATGAATCATTTCTTGGGGTACCTTTATGCCTAAATATGAGGGCGTGTTGACGATTGAAAAGACTAACCTGGAACACATCTGAGTTAGGGGATGCCAGTGACTATCTTGAATACCCAGGAGGCACAAGCTCCCTTTTGGGGCCATAATGCCTCTCTTCCTTAATCAGGCTTTTACCCCCAATAATTTGGATATGACTGGTGTAGACGAGTGGGCGTGGCACACAGCCACACCCCTACATTCTCAAGGCTGTGCTGGCCACGTTTCACCTCTGCCTCTCATCCAGCGCCCGCCCGGCTAGCACACATCAGGCACATAATGATATTTGTTGAATGAATTAACAAGAAACAGACATCTGGGAGTTCAGCCTCCTCTTTTCCGTTTGCAAAGGCCTTGCTCCCCCGGTACCCCTCCCCCTTACCTGGAGAGTGGCTAAGCCCTCAAAACCCTGTAGCACCTTGACAGATGGAGTGTAGCTTAATTCCCCACCATGCCACAACTGGTGCAGTCGCCCTACTGAAAGCAGTTATCATCACCCATTGAAAACAGCTATGGAGAAGATCCCAGAGAAGGCCATCACCATCACATACCTAATATCCACTCTGCCACAGCCAGAGAAGCCTGAGGAAAAGGTATCCCTAAGCCGTCCCTCTCTCACGGGGAGATTACATCAAGACCACAAATGGGCACAGGCAAGGATGAAGGTAAAGATGGCAGTGTGTTGGTGAGTTCACTGCGGGGGGGAGGGGTCGTTTTTTGGTTTTGGGTCAGGTGAGGCACACACATTATCAGAGCACCGTCAAGGCCAATATATGAAATGGACAGCAACAAGAAAAGTGTTCTCAGTATGTCAAGTCACAGCTGCCTGTGTGGGTTGTTGGAACGTTGACTAGGGTTTTAGTTGGCATAGTTGAGTCTTCTCCCTAGAGGGCCCGTATTAAGTAATGTGAGGGAACAGAATAAAGAAACTGGATAGCGGGGCTGGAAACGTAGTAGAGATGTAGGGCTCTTCCAGGTGACCTGAGTTCAATTCCCAGTACTCGTATCAAGTACTCACAACTGCCTGTAACTCCAGCTCTGGGTATCTGACACCTCTGGCCTTGTTAGGCAACCACACATATGGCATTCACACACACACATACACATACTTTAAATAAATAATCTTTAATAATTAACTACACATTATTAATAGTTTCCTTGGTGATAAATTAGAATCGATATTTTGAAAATCAGTTGCACATGTGAATAGATACATAGACTATAGGACAAGTATAGAATGGAGCTAGAAGGCTGAGGCAGGAGGATCATCTGTAAGAAATCAGCCTGGTTTGTATATCAAGACCTGATGGAAAGAATGCGGGGCAATGGGAGGAAAAGAGGGAGGGAAAGATAGAAGAAAGGAAAGATAGAAAGGAGAAATGAAGGAAGAGAAGAGAGAGGGAGGGAAAGAGGGGAGAGGAAGGGAAGGGAAAGGAAAGGAAAACGAAGGGAATATAAAAAAAGAGAAAAGTTGTCAAGCTGTGAAGAGACATGAAGGAAACTTGAGTTCAGCTTGCTGGCAAGATGGCAGACTGTATGGTCCAACGTTCTCACATTCTAGGACAGTGACAGGCTGTGGTGGCCGCAGAGGCTATGCAGAGGGAGGAGTAGACAGAGCAGAGGGTCTTAAGGCCATGAAACTGTCCTGTAGTGACTTCTGTATGACCCCATAGTGATAAGAAACATGCCATTGTACATGTGTCTAAACCCACAGAATACATAGCCCCAAAACGGGCCCCAGTGTGAACTGTGGAAATGAGGAGGCAATAATGCCAGCATAGGTTCATTGATTGGTTGTGCCAGGGAAATGTTAGTGATCCCCCCCAAAAAACAGACAGGAGCCCATCTGATGCAACTCACAGCAGGGTCTTTATTCTATTCGGGCTAGCTTGCCCCCACCCCCCAATGCACCACTGTCACGCAGGATGGTTTTGGTGGTAGAGAAACCCGGAATGTCTATCAGGGCAAGGTTTTATAGTAAGCAGCAAGCAGGGAATACGTGTGCAAGCATCTAATTGGAAAGCTCCTGTGCCCTTTACATAATTGGCTGCTGCTGGGAGTTTGATCAGAAACTTAACTTCTGCTCCCCTCTGCATTGGTGGTCGTTAGGCAGGGGGCGGGCTTGTAACCTGAGGCTGCAGGTTTGTTGGGGGAATAACCTGGAGACGCTGGTCTTGTTGGGGATGAGCCTACAGACTGTATTTTGTTGGGGGGCAACTTGCAAACTAATGCTAAATATCAGCCTGCTAGTTTACTGAGTTCAAACTTTGGACAGGTTCTCTAAAATGGAGTCTGAACTTAAAAGATTTGGCATCTCAGATTGTAATGAGCAAACCACTTCAGGAGAGACACTGACAGAAAGTCTGAGGCTTGGAAATGACACATTTCCACTCAGCTTTACTTTGGCCTGTCCCACCACATACAGTGTTTTTTTGAAGCCTGATAGGACATCTTACTTGGGACTGATATTGTTGAGCCCTGAGTGGAAACTGTGTTTGAAATGTCAGTCACTGAGCATGCGCACAGAAGCTCAAAAAAATGAGGCAGAGGCCTCCGAGCAGAGGCCTGAAAGATAAGTTTCACACCTTTAGTGAACGTGTGTTCAAAACACACATGAGCCCCTGTTGCCAGAATTCCTGAGACTCTCAAGAGAATAGCCCCCCTCCTGTAAGACTATGATCCAGTTGAGAGAACTGGTACATAAAAATACTATTTGGTGCTTTGTCACTGGGAGAAAGCAGGGTAAAGGACTGAAAGGACAGGATGTTCCTGTCTCTCGAAGGCAAATGGGAAAGGTTATTGGACCAAGCATCATGTAAGCAAAAGTATGTCTGGAGTAGGGACAGTATTGGGGGGGGGGATTCTCGGGAGTAGGGGTGAAGGCAGGATAGCAAATGTAATGCAAACAAGTACAAAGGCCCTGAATCATTTCTCTAGGACATCTGTAAATCAGGGAGACGCAAACATTGAATCTGCTCTGATCATTTCCTGCCACCATGCTGAAATACTGAGAGATCTTAAGAAACGGGAAGGTTTCTTTTGATTCATGGTCTCTGAGGTCTCGATTCCCAGTTGCTTGGCCCTGTGTCCCCAAGCCTGTGGCGAGAGTGAACAGCTCAGTGGAAAGTCTGTGGCTGAGCAAAGCTTCTACTGCATGGCGAGCAGGAAGCAGAAACGCCAAGGAAAGGTCTCAATTTGACCTCCAAGGTCCTGAATCCCATGAACGACTTCTTCCAATTAGGTCCACACCTCCGAAAGCTTCCACTAGTGCCACTGGGGACCACACCTTCACTGTTTAAGCTTTCTGAGGGACGAAGATCCAAACCTTAGCATCCACTAATCCACAAAGCCACTTTCTCCAGGACACTAAGGCATTGGTAGTCAGGACAATGTTCAGTAGCTACGGAAAGTTAAACAGCTTAACAAATGCTTGCTCACATTATATCCACTTACTTCAATCTTGAAGCTCTTTTGAGTGGTTTTCCTAGGAGATGGATCTCAGAGATCTCTACTCTTCTATCAGAATTCTTTGTCATCCCAGAGTTCTGGTGTCTACTTGCCTGGACAGAACTCACAAAGCTAGAAGCCACATTTAAACTCAATGAGGACAACGCCCATGAGCACCCACTTAGCTGCAAGGGAGCTGGGTAAGAGTCTCCAGCTGTTGTGTCCAGGGAGGGATAGCATCAGTTTGCCCTCAGAGGAAATTCAACTTGCCATGTTCAGACAATCACAGTGGCTTTGTTTTCAGTGAGGTAGGATAGATTCAGAAACCAGCACTGTCCACCATAGTGGATCTTCTGGTCTCCATATATCCTCAGCACCCTCCACCTCTCAGTCCTATGAAGGGAAATCGAGGCAACTGAACCCAGCTAAACTCCTGCAAACAGAGGGAAGAGGTGTCCAAGTCACACAGATCATGGTAAGGGTTTGAAGCATCACTAGATTTCGGCTCCATCATGTCCCACCCTCCACCTCTACCCCCATCCCTGCCTTCCCTCACTTCCAATAAATTAGAGGAAACCTTCTCCAATTAGTCTCGTCAATTCTACCAGAGACACATAGCTTTTCTAAACACCTGTGGGACATCTGCGATGATGCGGCACACAGCAGCCCACTAAACAAACCTCAGCAAACATCATTTAAGATATGTCCTCCTTCCCCAGTGCATTTTAATTAGTGACCACGATGGTGTCACCAAAGGTGCCATAACCATTGCCAAATATCAGCACACCTACATCATTTTGATGTCAAAGAAGAAATGATCTTGGCCCTTGAAAATATTAAGAATGAACGAAAGACAAAATAAGATGGTTTCACTCCCAGGAAACAGCTAAAACAATATTGGACCTCACTGTTTTATCTACTTGTAGAATGCAGGGAGAAGTGGGAATCATGAAGAAGAAAGGTGAAAATCCAAAGAGTAAATTAGCATCCAGAGCTAGGAAAGAAACTTACAAGACAGAAAAAAAAAAAAGAATAAATAAAACATAAACCAGTCTGCAGGCAAACTAGTAAAGCAAGCAGGCTTCCTGGCAAGACTAATCCAGGGGGAAAAAGCATTTTTAAGTTATAAATAGGAAGAAGGAAGACATATGAACAGAGGAAGCCAATATTTTTTAACACCATATGCAAGCTTTGTATGGCAATAAATCAAAGTTTTACATAAAATGATAATTTCCTAGAAAAACAAAATTCACTAAAATGAAATCAAGAACAAGGCTTTGAAAACCTAAATTTACCAGCGTTATATATGGAGCTGTCTTTCTGTAAAAGGACATGTTAAGGTCCTGACCTCCAGTGCCATGGAGTGTGGCCTCATGTGGAAAGAGCATCCCTAGGGATGTAATTAGTCAAAGACGAAGGAATACTGGAGGAGGGAATGGTAAGACAGGACCCTACCCAATGTCAAGCCATCTGAGGACATAAATTACCACAGGGAAACGGGGGCAGAGCCTGGGGGATGTGTGCCAGCCACGGCAGCCTATCACCAAGCACTTAGAGGGAAACAGGAACCTCTTTACTCCCAGGTTTGAAAGACCTAGTGCAACCCACACTTCATTTCATACACGTTGCCTCTGCCATGGTGAGAGTATATTTCTTCTTTTGAGATTGTTAATGTGTATGAGTGGTTGGCTTGCATGTACATATGTGTACTGTGTGCGCGTCTAGTGCCTCTGGAGGTTAAAAGAGGGCATAGGATCCCCTAGAACTGGAGTTACAAATAGTTGTGAGCCATCGTGTGGGTGCTGGGAATAGATCTGGCCCTCTGCAAAAGCAACTGGTATCCTTGACTTCTAAGAAACCCCTCCATCCCCGAGAATACAGTTCTTTAGGACGAGATGGCCTCGTGAGTAAAATAAGTTTCTATCTACCTGTGCATGCCCTAGCCACACACACGTACCATGGATCCAGTTTAGCCCTCTTATATGAACAAGTAAATTGAGTTAGTAGGAGTCATAGGCCAGGCAGCATGTGGGTGCTCAGAGCAAAGATGCAGAAGTGGAGGACGCTACAGTTCCACCTGTCTTTGAAAGACAGCTGTCACTTACCTGCTTTCCTTGTCTCTTCCTCCCAGGTGCATCAAAGTGATGGAAAAATAACTGCCTACCACAGTGGGAAGAGCTTCCATGTTTTCTTTCCGAACGGCACAGGCCAGATATAGTATCCACTCCTCAGAGGGATGTTCATATTGACACCTAAAATGTTTGTGATTCTGGCCTAGGGTGTGGGTTTTGACTGAGGACTGTGTCCTCTTCCGGGTCCTAACCTTTCTGTGGGAAGGGGCTGTCTCAAGAAACCGAGTGTGTCTTAACCAGCTCGCAGCTATCCATCAGGAAACCTGGCTCTGCTCATCTCCTGCAAAGGAGTCGAAAAACTTACTTACATTGTTCTGGAAGACTCTGTCCGTAAAAAGATCCGAGGCCTTGTTACTAACTCTGGCCATGCCACCTTCTACAATGAGGATGGAGGGATCTGGTAAGTTTGGGTCTTTGGACCCCAACACCTGAAGCACATGGAAACTCATGCTGGGCACATGCGAAGGGACACCCACAGAGGACTAGTGCAGACCCTGTCCTCAGAGAAGGTGCTGTAGCATTCCCCAGTGTAAAAGAGCAATCATGGTCTCTGAGACCACAGGCCACTGGCTTTACCTCCAAACACCTCCCCAAAGCCAAACCTTGTGAGATCTGACTCAGAAGGCCCTGGGTCCCACTATTCCAGAAACCTCGGAGTGAAACTTTAGAGACACACATACCGTATAAAGAAATCCAGAGTCAAAAGGCATGTTCTAAATATTTCATTATAATCAAACTTGTTTCTTAAGTCTCTAAGTTCTGGTAATGGGGAAAGCTTTCCCTTTACAGTTCAAGATAACTAGGTCCCCTCAAACCATCCCTCACCCTTTCCCAGTACTTTCGGTTCCAGACGAACTGGCTACAGTGTAGGAGACGCATATTAGCTTGGGTTAGTTGATTTATCTTCATCAAAACCAAATTCACTTTTAATGCTAAAAATCTCCTCTCATCCATTTTGCCTTGGCTTCCAGACATCATTTCTGGGCTGGCTCCTTTACTCTGACTATTATCCATTCTCCCCTGAAGGTTGTGTGTGTAGAACGTGCTGTCTGCGGAGTCACACCCCAGATACAGGAAGCACATGGCCTTGAGGCCAGAAATGTAGTTAATGATCACAATTCTTGTCTGGTGGCATACAGTAGGTTCTCTCCTCTCTAAAGTTTCAAATCCAGAAGAGAACTTGGAGAAATGTAGAATCTGGCCACTGTAGGTGAACAAACTTGGACTCAAAAGGTGACAGTCACTTGCCCTGAGTTGCGCATAAAATTAGAGGCACTGGATCTTAGGGCATTTACTCTCCCTGATATAAAAGGTCTAAAAGTCATCAAATAGCAGCTAAAGTCCCAAGGTCTGTCAATAACCAAAGGGCAGGGAGATAGATGGTCAGAGCAGAGGTGAGAGCTGACTCCATCCCAAGGATTCTACTCTTTGGGTCTTAGATCCATAGGGAAGAGAAGATAGCAAAGCTCTGGAGAGAGCACAGGAGCAAAGAGAGAGGCACAGGAGAGGAGATTGTGCTGTGTGAGGCTAAGGGAGGCCATGACTGAGTCTGAAGACAAACCTGGACTTGGGTGGACACTCCTTGTTGGAACCTCTCTATCCTACTATCTTAGGGTTACTATTGCTTCAATGACCAAAAGAGCAAGTTGGAGAGCAAAGTGTTTATGAGGCTTACACTGCCACATCACTGGTTATCACAGAAGTAAGTCAGGACAGGAACTCAAACAGGAAAGGAACCTGGAGACAGGCGCTAATGCAAAGGCCATGGAGGGGTGCTGTTACTAGATTTCTCCTCACAGCTTGCTCAGCCTGCTGTCCTATAAAACCCAGGACCTCTAACCCAGGGATGATACCATCTGCAATGGGCTGGGCCCTCCTCCATCAATCACTCATTAAGAAAATGCCCAAAGTTGGATCTTATGGAGGCATTGTCTTAATTTCTTAACTCTTCCTTTTAGAGGACTTAAGCTTGTGTCATGTTGACTTAGTAGTCCCACCAAAGCTTTGTGGGTCCAGGAGGAGAACGGGAAGTGGGAGGGTCAGAGGGGACCAGAAGGGCTATAGCGTGGTCCCGGCACAGTTGTGTCTTGACACATCTCCTTCTCCTAGGTTGAGCCTGAGCAAATTCCTGGGCTATTATTTCCCCAAAGGCAAGCGGCAGAAGGCCTGGAACTGGTGGAACCTGAGTTTGCACGTGCATGCACCCCCTTTCATGTGCATCACTTTGAAACTCAACAAGTACATCCATGTGCAAATAAGGAGCCAGGACAAGGTCATCTTCCGCTTCTTGGCTCCCAAACAGAGGCGGATTTGTTTAAACATGGGCACCAAGTTCAAGGTAAAGTCTTTACTTCCCTCACCAAAAAAAAAATCAGACAAAGAGAGTATAAGAAGGGAGTGGGGGTGGAGTGTCGCCCCAAGGTCCCACTCTATGTGATGACCTTCCCCCAGCTAAGCTTTGCCTCCTGCTTTCCATCATCCCCAACAATAACATCATCATATTCAGAATCCATCCAGGGATTAACCCACATCTAAAACACACTGCCACACATAGAAATAGAAACGTGCTTTAGTAATCTCCAAGAGGATTCTCACTCCAATCAAGATTGACAATTGTCTTGGTTAGAGTTTCTGTTGCTGGAACAGGACACCACGACCAAAGCAAGTTGAGGAGGAAAGGGTTGCTTCATTCAGCTTACACTTCCACATCACTATTGATCACCAAAGGAAGTCAGGACAGGAACTCAAACAGGGCAGGAATATGGAGGCCAGAGCTGATGCAGAGGCCACGGAGGGGTACTGCTGACTCCCTCTCCATGCTTGCTTAGCCTGCTTTCTTATAGAAGCCAGGACCACCGGCCCAGGGATGGCCCCACCCACAAAGAACTGGGCACTCCCCACCAATCACTAATTAAGAAGATGTGCTACAGGCTTGGCCTACAACCTATTTTTGTAGAGACAGTTTTCTCAACTGTGGTCCCTCCTTTTAGATGACTTTAGCCCGTGTTGACACAAAACTACCCAGCACAGCAATCAAGGTTAACCTCTGTTTTAGGGTTATTATTGCTGTGAAGAGATCCCATGAACACTGCAACTCTTTTTTTTTTCTTTAATTTAGAAATGTATTCTGTTTAATCCACAAGCTTTATATAGCTTTAGTTTAAAAATAAAATAAAACAAGTGAAACCAAGACACTGTCCAGGCCCTTCCAGCCTGCCAAATACACGAGCTCTTCAGTTGTGGGTACCAATAGGAAGAGTAAGGAAAAACATGAAAGAGAGCCAACAAGTTCCATAAAACAAATTTATATAACTGAAAGGTCTGCCTTGGGTCTAGTAAGTCGTCTTTATAAAAGAAGACGAGAGGGGGCGAAGGAAACCAAACAACACAACCTAAAGGAGAAAATCCAGAGTTCCAAATCAGCTTAGGAACTGTCCCACAGGGCAGCCCACAGCTCGGGGAGTGGGATCCTGCCACACAGCAGACTCCATAGGCAAGAGAGTGAACACTCACTCACTCACTCACTCAAACCTTTGTGGTACTTCACCAGCGGTCTCACTTCTGGGCAAGCTTACAAACCTTTACAAGGTTGGAAGCATAATTTTCGTGGGTGCTAAGATTCAAGAGAAAAAGAAGAAAAGGAAGGGGAAAAAAAAAAAAACACAAACCAACCTCTGAGGAGAGGCGAGGGCATTTAAAGGAACCATAAGATTTTTTTTTTAAAGATTTATTTATTTTTTTATGTGTATGAGTACACTGTAGCCGTACAGATGGCCGTGAGCCATCATGTGGCTGCTGGGAATTGAACTCAGGACGGCCCCGCTCGCTCCGGAGTAATTCACTGTAGCTGTCTTCAGACAGCACCAGAAGAGGGCATCAGATCTCATGATGGGTGGTTGTGAGCCACCATGTGGTTGCTGGGATCCGAACTTAGGACCTTCGGAAGAGCAGTCAGTGCTCTTACCCGCTGAGCCATCTCGCCAGCCCAAGATTTTTTTTTTTAATAAGATTTATTTTATTTGCACTGTCAGTATCTTCAGACACAACACTAGAAGAAGTCATCAGATCCCTTTACGGATGGTTGTGACCCACCATGTGATTTCTGGGAATTGAACTGAGGACCTCTGGAAGAGCAGTGCAACTCTTATAAACAAAAACATTTAGTGGAGACTGGCTTCGCACTTCAGAGGTTTAGTCCACTGTAGTTGTGGCAAGAAGCACTCAGGCAGACATGACGCTGGAAGAGCCAAGAGTTCTACATCAAGATTGGCAGGCAGCAGGAAGAGAGTGAGCCACTAGGCCCAGCTTGAGCATCTGAAACCTCAAAGCCCACTCTCAGTGACACACTTCCTCCAACAAGGCCACACCTCTCCCAACAAGGCCACACCTCCTAACAGTGCCACTTGCTGTGAGCCTATGGGGGCCATTTTCATTCAAACCACCACCTCAACCATATTGCCTTTCTTCTCCTCACTTGCATTTGTGTAGCATGCTAGCACCTCAGGCTTGCACACCAGGGAAACCAATGCCCCAGAGAGCTTAGCCCTGTCAGAAGTCAAGGCAAAATACAAGGTCCTTCCTGAATTTAGTAGTCACACACATGACACACAGACACACACAGACACACACAGACACACACAGACACACACACACACACACACACACACACACACACACAAATGACACAGACCAGCAGACACAAGGGCTGGCTCACCTCTGGCTTTGCTGAAAAGCAGTATGAGAGTATATCAGCAGATCGTGTGGCCCTAGGAGAAGGTCAGGTGGGCAACTGGGACATGCAAGAAGGCTGCAGGTAGCAGAGCCGGTGGATCAGATCTGCCCTCGGGGGTGAGGTTCTAGAGACATTCATCACGGCCACGGTGGGGCTAAGTCATGGGTGGGACACGGCCTCGGAGCAGTGCTAGTCCTCACCCAGCCTCCCACTTGTCCCACAGCTTATTAACTCAAACGTGCATCAGGCCTTGATGCAGAAGGTGGTCCTGGAGACAGACCCCCGCCCAACATCATGGAAGATCCACGTCCTTCTGGAAAAAATCGCTAGGGGTCTGAGTTTCCTGACACTGTCT
Source organism: Montemys delectorum (assembly GCA_019843815.1). Classification (NCBI taxonomy): domain Eukaryota; kingdom Metazoa; phylum Chordata; class Mammalia; order Rodentia; family Muridae; genus Montemys; species Montemys delectorum. Next base: position 15,955 of record JADRCD010199433.1, on the reverse strand, counting down.
GATTTGGAAAGCTTCATAGCAGTGGTCCAGGTGGTACTCAGTGGCCTCAGTGCCAAAGATTCTCAAACCTGGTCTTAGGGCAGCCACCCAATTGTCTCAGGCCTCCACTGCATGTCTTGGGAAAGGTGAAACCTCAAGACAGAGTGCATACAAAGACTTTGAGAGTCAGCTTGCGGTCCAGATGTGTCGTAGCTCCTTTCTTAGGGGTAAAAAACAGGGTTTGTGAGGGGGGACTTAAACTAAACCTGAGGCTGGGCACTGAGAAGGCTTAGTGGTTATCCCTGACCTAACCACCTAGAGACACATTATCATCTCAGTAAGTAACCCTAGCCAACATTTGTCTGTCCCCTTGCTCTCATCCCTGTAGTACTGAGATTCTTTTATGACTGTCGTCAGTACCAGTACTTGGCTTTTACTTAAGACATAGACCACCAAGCGCTGTCCTCCTTTATCTGTGTGTTTCTAGGCAAGCGGCTTTGTGCCTCCGTTTTGCCATCCGTAAAATGGGCCTAGACACGGTTCCTGCCATGACAGAGTCAAGAGCATGCAGGTTGTATCTTTGAATAGTGACATTGCGTGCATCACTGAAATTACTAGTTGCTTGGCCCCTCCACATATGTGCGTCCCTAAGCTAAGGCTGGGAGTCTGCATTTGCTTTAGTTTACAGGGTCAGTCCCATCCTCTGTTCTAGGTCTTTTTTGTCATTCTAACTACCATTTACCAAGCCTGAGCCATGAGCTAGTTTGGCCTGTGCTGAGGGCTGTTCAAGCTCCATCTCATGGGGCTCTGTGACACAGGTAGTGTTTTTCTTGAAGACACAGAGTCCAATAGAGGCACAATGACCTCCTTTACATCCTATTAGCTACCTGTCTACTGAGTGACATCACTTTTATGACTACAGTTATTATCTGTATGAATCCCCCTCAGAGTAGCTCCAGATCTCAAGATTACCCCCAAGCCCTTCAGCTCTCCGTCCACTTTGTCGCAGGACTCACACCTATCACAGTTCATCCTGGCGCCCTCTGGAAGACTGTCTCAGCCACTAAGCTGCTGCTCATATTGTACGAGTCACATCTGAAGAACAGAACGCTCATGCCAGGCTGGGGTTGAAATAGAAACCCCTCGCTCGAGGACCCCACTGTTTCTGCACTGCCTTCAACACTCAGGGATGCACATTTGTGGAGGGGCCAAGCAACTAGTTACTTTAGTGATGCTCGCCCTATGGCTTCACTGTTTAAAGATACAACCTGCATGAATGAATTCAACACTGACTCTATCACAGACGGCCAATTGTCCACCCAGCTCTGTCATGCCAAGGCAAACCTAGAAACCCAGCACCAGCCTGCACTTAGGCCCCTAAGTCAGAAACTGAACGAAAGCCCAAAGGACCCAAGGTTCACTCCTCAGATAGCTGGGGTTCTTTGGGTCACTAGTAACAACCATCAACTCATTAGCTGGAACAAAGCAGTAAATGTGTGGTCACCTAGCTAAAACACTCAGCCAAAGCAGTAGCAGGGGATAACCTCTGGATCAGAGCCCAGGAGGCCCCATCCTGGGATGCTCAGCTTGTCCTAGAGAGACTTTCTGTACATCCCGGTTGATAGGCGTCTGTCTCCTGAGCACTCTTGAAGCTCCTAGTGGTCTCCCGTTCACCCTTATTTCATTGGACGCTCTTGGTCCGATCCAGTGTGGCACAGGAGGATGGAGTGATGCAGTAAACAAAGCTCCATGATGACCTAAGAATTGGGTAGAGTAGTTTGTAGTACAGGAGGAGCCGAGCTTGGTGCCCACCCCTGCCATATTTAGACATGGGGTACCCATTCTTCCCAGGATATCCCTAACCCCAGCCTCCACCAAAAAAAAAAAAA
>JADRCD010199433.1:0-13687 GCA_019843815.1 Montemys delectorum | reverse complement strand
CCCCCCACAGCCCCAAAGACACGGGACCAGGCAAGCATGAGCTGAAGCCAGGAACCAAAAGAACTCCTCCTTTGATATTGGACCCCACACACTTGCCAGGACATCCTAAAGCGATCCATGCGTGCCTCTGTCCCTGATGAAAATGAGGGGTATGGACGGAGCCATCATCACCACTCATGCTACTGCTGTACATCACCCTGACAACTTGTTCTGTTGGGGAAGGGGGTACTTGCTTTGTTTGTGATGGCCAAGTGCATGTCTGCCTTGACAAACATTTCATGCATTTGGGGAGACCGTTTATACTCTAACTTTAGAGTATCTAATTTGCCAATGGGAAAACTCAGGAAAATTCAGACTTTGGTTCATGTAAGCTAGCTAGCTTCTTAAACAAAACCCTGAAGGGGTTGGAGGAGTAGATGAGGAAGGTCAAATCACTAGGAACTGAAGAGGGGTGGGGGAGGTAGGTACAGGCTTACCTGGCAAACATGAGGAGCTGAGTTCAGATCTCCAGCACTCAAATAAATGCTGAGTAACTCCAAGCCCAGCCCTCAGGAGGCAGGGAGGGGATTCCTGAGGCAAGCTGATGGCTAGACTTCCCACATTAGGGAGCTCTGAGTTAAAGTAGGAGACCTTGCCTTAGCCTATAAGATGGACAGTGACCGAGGAAGGCATCTAGTATCAAGTGTGGGCCTCCACACACACATGCATGTGTACTGCACCACACACGGGCATGCACAAACAGTGGAGGGTGGACTGAGGAGGTGTGACCTATAAAAACAAACTCTGAAAAATCTGTAAAGTAACAGAGGGACAATAAGAGGACATAAAACATATTAGAAACTGAATTTGGTTTTGAGATATGATACCACTACTGGGACTTGCAAAAGAATATTATTCTCTAAGACACTGATGCTAAAATATTTACGAGCAAGATGTTTTAAGTACAACTTGAAAACATTTCAGTAAATAACTGTGTGGGACTACACACCAGTTAAAACTCAACTATGTAAAAGAGCTCAATCTGATATGAAAAATTATCTTTAGATACAGAAAAATCTGGAAATTCAATGCCAAAACACGTAATGGTTGGCTTTGGAGTGGAGAGCTCATTCATGAGCCTTTCATGTTTTGTACAGAATTCAAACACCACAGCTGACTGGTAGTGAACATATCTGTATAACAGGAATTCCTTTTCTACTTTGTTTTTTTTTTTTAAGGGGGACTGACATTTGTCAGCTGACTGTAATAGCTGTGACTGCACTGGTTTCTACCCGCCCTGTCCTTTTCAGAAGGGTTCCCACTGCAACAAGGTGTGGTAGCACACATAGCCAGTAACCCGGACTCTGCCTGAGCTGAGGCAGGATGATCGCTGAGCTGAAGGCCAGTCTAAGCTACACAATGAAACCCTGTCTCTATCAAAGACAAAAGACAAACTAGAAAATAGGAAGCACCCGGAGGGGGTGAAAAATCAAATCCCTCTGTCTTGAATAGGTCTATCCTTTAACCCTGTAAGACAGAGGTTTGGCAAACAGGTCATGATCTACAGGCTGAAAATCACTGCTTTTTGGGCGGTAGTGGCGCACGCCTTTAATCCCAGCACTTGGGAGGCAGAGGCAGGTGGATTTCTGAGTTCCAGGCCAGCCTGGTCTATAGAGTGAGTTCCAGGACAGCCAAGGCTACACAGAGAAACCCTGTCTGTCTCGAGAAAAAAAGAAAAAAGAAAAAAAGAAAAAAGAAAAAAAAAAAAGAAAAAAAGAAAATCACTGCTTTTAATGACAGCCCCCTTTAAAAGATCCACTATAGGCTCTATTTATAAGGCGCTAGCAGAGGAGAATGTAAAGATCTGAGGTTGTTAGACCAGAGGGGAAATACAAACTCGTTTGTATTATTACAGCACTACTTAATTTCAATGAAAGCATCTGTACTGACAGTACTGGGAAATTGACTTTGACAGTTTAAAGGGAAAAAAATCTCTTTGTTCTAGTTTGGAACTGATCCATCTCCCAAATGTCCATGAGTTAGACTTGTTCTCCAGCCCATGTTGCTACTCAAAGGCAGTGCACTGTTTGTTGGAGGTGGGCCTTTGAAGGAGTTGTAACATCTACAATCCCTTGTGTTCCTTATCTGGTTCCCAGCCATGCAGGAGACAGCTTTGCTGTACCATTCTTCCCACGCCTATGGCCTGCAACTTTACCATAGGCCCCAAAGCAAAGGGGACTATAATATACATTATAATGGTAAATTGTCCTGTGTCATGCAAGCCATCCCTCTGACTCCTATTAAAGTCAAGAGTCCCCAGGGCTCTGTCCTGGGTCAGGCTGGCCCAGTCAGGTTGATCCCTCTGGCTCTGTGATCAGGACAGGAAAAAACAAGACGGTGAAGCATTTCCGGCAGAGGTTACTATTGTTTGTCCCATGTTAAAAATGTCTATACGGGAAGGGAAGCTAAAAGCTCACCCATGAAAAGGAAGTTCAGATTAGCATCTTTTACTTGATTTCCACTCAGTGCTACTAGAATTCCAACTGATGATGTTTTCTTTGTTTGTTCTCAATCAGGGTGATCCAATTTGTTCTAGATATTATGGATGCCTGATTTGACGATGCTTTGCTTTATTGAAGGCTTCTAATCTGCTACTTGCTACTTATTCTATGCGTGTTTGCTATAGAATAAACTTGCTCACTCAAAACCAAGAATGCTATGATAGGTTATTCTCCAGACTACAAATCAGAGACACTCTCCAATCAATTAATTGAGAGCCCAAACAAGCTTGTAAGTTGATTATCCTAGGTATTCATTGAAATAACAGAAAACTAACACCCTTTTAACTTGTGAAGCACCAAAATATCCCGAAAGCTAGAGGTGGTGGAGCACACCTCCTAGCATTTGGGAGGCCGAAGCAAGCAGACCTGAGTTTGAGGCTAGCCTGTCTACAAAGCAAGTTCCAGGACTGTCAGGGCTACACAAAGAAATCTTGTCTCAAAAAAACTAAAAAGAAAAAGACACAGAGAAAGACAGAGACAGAGACAGAGAGAGAAGATATAAAAAATGTCCTTTTTACAATTAATTGTGACACAAAAAAGCAAGGGAAAGCTAAGATTAGCCAAGTGTTAGGAAGTCAAAATCCTGGTTACAGTAGACACCAGCACTTGCAAGACGTCATCACTGAGCAGAACCGGATAAAAGCTCAGGTACTAGTTCTTATAAGTACTCAACCTGTCTACAACTTGTCCCAATAAAGTTCACAATTAAAATATTTTTAAAGAATCCACAGACATAACAAACACATGGCAGCAAAGTAGGAAGCAAAGATCTTTATTTTTTTAAAAAATTTATTTATTAAAAACAGCAATTTCTAGCTAAATAATATAAAGCATTTTAAATTAATTATTTCAAAGTATGTACACTCTGTATAAGTAAACACGTGAAACTGTACAGATTTAAACAAATATTCATTCAGCAAACAGATCAGTACCACCCTCCAGCAGTTGGTAAGGTATGTGTTTTCAGAAACAAAAAAACCGAAGCACAACAAGAGTCCCCAAACAAGTCCTGCTCTGTACATCAGACTGCTGAGCCATAGCGCTGTACAATGGGTACGTCCTCATTTCTTTGGAAAGGCTATCTGAACACCCAATGTACACATAATACACAGAACTGGATATTACAGTTTATCACATAAGACGTATTTAAAATAGCAAGTACAATCTTCCTAACCCATTCATTTCGTAGCAAAGAAAAAATATGGACCCTCTTTCTTACCTTTGAGTTTCCCAAAATACAGAGTAATATGCTCTACCAAGCAACAGCCACCACCAGTTGAAACTGGCCTGAGAAACAAGGGGCCTGCTGCATCCGGATGGGTCACCCACGTGCACACTGTGCAAGGGCTGCTCCTGCCCCTCCGCCTGCACCATGAGGTCACTACCCTCTTCAGAGCCCTCAGCTACATTTACTGTAACACCAGGGTCAAAGCCAACCCAATCCCAAATTCAAGGGAATTTATAGGAAAGCCCACAGACGCTCACAGTCCTTTGACATTTGACTGGTGTCATATTTAAGGTACAGGCAGTGTTTGCCACGCTTAGGTGATCAACTATGGCAGGATTGGGGAAACCAGAAAGCTAGTGTCTAGTACAACATAGGCAACCAAAGAGTATTCACTTAATAAAGAATGACCGCTCCATCCATGAGACCCACTCCCCATGGGCCGCCTCCTCTCCAGGCTGTGCCAGGCTAAAACACCTTCACTGGTAACTCTCCCTCACACACTAGTGCTGGTACTGTGAAGATCCCCATCATCAAGACACACCTATCTAGTGAAGAGGATGCAGCTCAAGGAGAGAGCCTTATAGGAGGCTTTGGCTTCTTGCAACTGCCTCTGCCTCGTATCAGCCCACAGAAAGATGGCAGTCAGGGTCCAGTACGACGACGCCTTCTTCTTGGCAGCAGCCATTCTATTCCAACTCAACCTCGACCCAGCAGGAGAAACACTGCATCAGGACACACAAGTAAGAGTTCCTCAAGCAACAGCATCCGTGGAATGCCTGGTGGGTAAATGCCTTGCAGTGCCCACAGGAGCACCTGTGACCTAGCAGCTTTCCAGTTGGCTGAGTTCCTATGAAGTGCATTACACTATTTACTACTGTAACCTACTTTATTGCACAATCTGTGTGAAGAAACATTTCACTGTGAATCGTGGCTCCCTGACACACCTCTCTATTGCTAGAGACCAGTTCAATGAGGCAGCTACCCCTGCTGTCAATCTTTGGCATTTTGATCTTCTCCTGCTTCACCCAGGTTTCCTTCTGCAGGCAGCACATCTGTGTTCCTCAGGAGCCGTCCCACATCCTGGGCATCCTGAAGGCTGCAGGACTCCTCAGGCCTCTCCCATGGGACAGACCGCTGACACTCATGGTCCACTGGAACTACTTAGAAACTGACAGCAGGAGGTTCAGCTGAAAAGCAACGTGGAGACTTGGGTTAGTTGCATGTGGACTTTCACTCTCAGAAATCTCCACTCTCAAAACCATGAGGGGAAAAAGACCGAGATGTTTACAGCCACTGGAGGTCCTGCAGGGAGCTGCACTCCACTGCTAAACCCAAGCCTCAAGTCATTCACAGTACAATGATGGTGATGACAAAGCAATAATCAAATAATAAATAAACAAACATACCATACAATCCAGGCCACCCTTTTCTACCCAGGATTTTCGAAAGCACCACTGTAAGCTGAATTCTTTAAATGATGATTTTGTTTTGTTTGTTTATTTAAGGTATAGCCCAGGCTAGCCCTAATCTCAGTATCCCCATCTCAGTTTCCTTAGTGCTGGAATGTAAATGGCATTTTATTTTGTCTTTTTTTTTTAAGATGGAGACATGTAGTTTAGGTTAGGCTCAAACTCATCATTTAGCTGAAGGCGACATTTACTTTCTGATCTTCCCTCTCCCAGGTGCTCAAGTTACAGGCATGCACTAGGCAGGTTGCATTTTATGGAGAACAAGAGATGGAACCCAAGGCCTTCTGCATTTGAAGAAAGCACTGTACCAAATGACCTTCACCAGCCCTTTGTAAAGGCCCAGCTAGGCGGGCTTTGGCTTATGAACTAACTTGCTCCTCAGGGGTGTGAATCATAATTGGCATGGAGGCAATGGGTAACGGGTAACGGAGGCCTGTGGTGAGCAGCAACTCCCCTTCCACACACAACAGCTGCTCTGGCCTTAGTCACCTCCTCTTCTCTGACTGTGCTTCCAGGAGAGAAGAGACAAACCCACTGCACCCCTGCTGGGAGCACAAACCCTAAAACAGCTGTGGAAAAGAACCACCCCACAGCAGCCAGTCTTTAGCTAGCCTCAGCAAACTACAACAAGGGTGGCCCAGGAGGCTTCCCTCTGCACTCAGGAGCACCAAGCAAGCATTGCTTCCTCTCAGAACGGACTCTGGGAAGCTAAGTGAGAAGTTAAAACCAACAGAGAAGTCAGGAATAGGGTAGAGAATGCAAAGGGGTTTCTTCCACCATTCGTACATCTTTCCTGCTACATGTTGGAGTTGCTGTTTATCTGGAATGTTCCCCAAAGGCCCGTGTGTTCAAAGCTTGGTCCCAGGCCCTTTGTTTTGAAGTAGTAGGATTTACAAAGTGTGGGGTCCAGAGGGAGATCAGCCCCTTCCTCTTCCTTTTCCATTACTGGCCACACCAAAAGCAATGAAGCTGAGCTTCTTTGACATCTATGACTATGAGCAATACTACTCAGACTGCTTCTGAGACACAGCCTCTACCTAACATGCCCTAGACAGCTCTGGGAAACAGAATAGGAACTCTACATGTACCATGTTCTATAACCTGACCTAGAAACCACAAGATATTTTATATAATTCAAAGGCAGAATTAAGGCTCAGCAGGCTAAAGGGTACCTGTCCTCAAACCTGATGACAGAGGTTTGATCCCGGAGACCACACAATAAAAGGATAAACTTGCCTAAGTTGTTCTCTGACCTCCATATACATGCTGTGACACACACAACACACACTAAATAAATGTAATAAAAATATTATAAAAATAAGCAAACAAAGGGGGAAATTTTCTAACTACTGAAGTCTAACTATGTTTAGTGATATACTCACACAGAAAATGGTCACCTCAAATAAATTATTTTTTAAAACATTTAGAGGCTAGAGAGAAGACTCAGTGGCTAATAATAACATAGATTGCTCTTTTAGAAGACCTGAGTTCTATCCCTAGCACCCACATCAGGTGGTTCACAACAACTATAACTCCAGCTTCAAGGGATCTAACACCTATGGCCTCTATAGGCACTCATGTACAAATGTACACACACACACATACACACACACAATTTTAAATAATTTTTAAAAGTTTAAAAGATTTAGGTTGGCAGTGGTGGTGCACGCCTTTAATCCTAGCACTTGGAAAGCAGAAGCAGGCAGATTCTGAGTTCAAGGTCAGCCTGGTCTACAGAGTGAATTCCAGGACAGCCAGGGCTACACAGAGAAACCCTGTCTTAAGACTGTAGAACACTAGAAGAAGAAGTATTCTAAAATCTTTTTCCAATATGAGTACAACTATCCATACACACACAGCTATAAGAAAGGAAGGGAGGAGAAGAGGGAAGGGAAGGAGGGAAGGAAGAAGGGAAGGAAGGAGGGAGGGAAGAATAGACAGATTGGAGAGATGGCTCAGTGGCTAAGCATACTTATAGACAACCCAAGTTCAGTTCCCAGCACTCACATCCTGCAGCTTACACCACCACTCCAGCTCCAGCAGATCTGATCGCCTTTTTCTGGCCTCCACAGACACCTACACATACCCACACAGAGACCCAGACATATACAAATAATGTAAAATGTTTAAAAATTAAATCTAAGAAAAAAAGTTAAAAAACATATGCTGCAACATGGGCAAGCCCTGAAGGCATCCTGAGTGACAGGCGCCAGTTAGGAAAGATAACATGTGCCACCATACAATGATGTGTGCAAGACTTTCACAGACAGGTCAGTCATTACCAGGGTGAAGTAAACAAGCAACTGAACCACTAAAAGCACCCCACACTTACAGACATCAACTCAAAGTTTGAATTCGTACTCATTAAATTAAAACAATGTAAGCTGGGCAGTGGTGGCACACGCCTTTAATCCCAGCACTTGGGAGGCAGAGGCAGGCGGATTTCTGAGTTCGAGGCCAGCCTGGTTTACAGAGTGAGTTCCAGGACAGCCAGAGCTATACAGAGAAACCCTGTCTTGAAAATCCTAAATAAATAAATAAATAAATAAATAAAGCAAAACAATGTGTTAAAACTAGAAACATAAACAAGGCCCTGAGGTGGCCTGCCAGGCCTTCAGTCTGTGGATACCTGTTCCATAGACGGACAAGCAATGATCTGCACATCTTCAGGACTGAACTCTTCCTTTAGCAGAGCATGGAACTTCTGGAAGACTTGCTGAATGTTATTCTTAGAAAGGAGGAGAGATCATATCAGACAACCCAGGGATGTATGCACACGCTATAAACAAGAAACACTAAGAGTGTTAAATCTTCATGGTTCTTACCAAAATGAGTAGAGGAAATATATTTTTATGAGATTACCAAAGACATATAATTTGTACTTTAATATTTTACATGCTAGCACAACCTGATGAAGACTTATTGGATAATTCTTGGAAACATTAAACTCTCATATATCTTAACCCCCACCCCCGAGAATAATAAGTCTTCAGCAATTTCTTACACAAAAGATAATAAAGTTTCAAGACACATAAAATGCACTTAAAAAAAAAAATCAACCATGCCTTGGGTAAAGCCGTGAACTCAACTCGAACTGGAAGTTACCGAGTCTTAAATCTGCTCTGACACGTAATCCCTTGGTGGCTGTTGCGAGCCATTTATTTCCTCTACTCACTAGTAAAACGAGGCATAAATTCTGAAATGCTGCTCTCCCAAGTGTTGGGCCACAGTGCAATGTGCAGATCTATTTTTTTGCTTATTTATTAATTTCTACTTTCAAAATGACCAAAAATTTTAAGATAACGTGGGCAAGGCATAAGATATAATCAGACAGATCAGGCTCTGAAGCCTCTGGGTCAGAGAATACTAGCATCACTAACACTCTGCAATATCTATAGGAAGAAAACTCGACAGGAAGAGAAACACACTTTAGGTCACCAGGCGGCAAACTCCCACCCACTCACCCTAACAGGCTTAAACAAGATGAACTCCGTGTCCTTATTGGATAAATACAAAGACATGCTTCTCAATGTCAGCGGCAGCTTCGTTTTTATTGTCTTGTAAGCAGCGGCCACGAGGTCATTGACCTTCGCTGCAAAAAAAAAAAAAAACGGGGAGAAAAATTACCATTTTAATTCAGAGGAGAATACTGAAAAATGGGAATAAAGAAAAGAATCTCTTCCCTACATCTTGTTATTTATAAAGTTTGATCATAAGCCCTCCAAACATTCAGTAAGTATATGCTACATAAAAACTCTAAGCCACAGGGCTAATGTAGCCAAAACTTCCCTAGCATGACTCAAGATGTTCATAGAGGCTGAAGTTTGTGACTTCGGAATATGGAAGTAAAAAAATAAGGTTTAAAAAATTCTTGTTATTTTTAGAAAAACAGTAGGAGTTAATGAATAAGAAGCAAGCCTCCCAAAGTGCATAGTCTCTGACTGATTTGCTCAGATCACTGAAAAGATTTGTATCTATCCCTGTCAAAGTAGAACTATGTATCCAATTATTACATTCTTATCATCCTCACCAGACAGAGACTAAATTCCAGTTGTTTGTAGGTAAAGTATCTATACAACCCAAGGGTAGCACCTGGAAGGGCTACATGTAAGTAAGTGTATCAGTCATCTGAAAGAACTAGTCAAGAGAGAACTACCTAGCTGGTCACAAAGGAAAAGATTCATAACTTCTAGAATGTGCAGCCTCACTCAAAAGTCAATACAAATAAACCAGTGGAATACTAGCAAAAGGACTCAGAGCTCCATGTTTGAGGAGGTGTAGAGAAATAGGTAAACAGCCTTCTACATTCTTTGGTTGAAATAAAAAATATTCAAAGGAAAAAAATAAAACAAAAGACAACAAGCCAGGCATGATGGTGGACACTTGCAATCCCAGAAATCAGAGGCTGGGTTTGAAACTAGCCTGGCAGTTTGTCTGAAAAACAGATAAAATGGAAAAGCACAGAGACAGACTAAAGGACAGTGTATCTTCATCTGGTGTTCACAGGAGTATAAACTGTTTCAACTTGAGGGCCATGTTAGACAATATCCTGAAAGACTGTAAATAAACCCTTTCACTCAACTGCTGAAGACTGTGTCATTTAAACATTCACAAAATACAAAGAAGACACCTGCATATAAATCATTTACTAAAGAGTTTATGGGAAACCAAAGTGAAACAGTAAGTATATTCATTAATAAACTAGGTGAGAGACTCATGGTGTGGAGAAGAAGATGAGCAGCTAGGCACACTGGGGTCAAAGGCTGCACATCACACGGGAAGTGATGACAGTGGGGACGGCACAGTCTCACCTGAATAACCAAGTCCATGTGTACCAGTGCATACAGAAAAACAATCTGGGGATGGACACTACAATCATGGCTATGTTTGAGAAGACTAGTTTGCAGGTACAGAACAGTAATTTTTTATAACTTTCCACAGGTCAATCTACATCATGTAAAAAAAGTTTAGGTGACAGAAGACTGGGGGAAAACATGGTGGGAAAGTGCCTATGCTCTCAGGAATGGCTTATTTTTCATTAAATAAATGAAGGCTCCTTCCAGGCACTTCCTCTCTGGGATCTAGTTCATCATCACTAAATACTTTAGGGATCACTGACTTGGATTTGGAGGCTCTCAGTAACCACCAAGTGGGTGCTCAGGCTAGTGAGTAGTGAATCAACTCCTAAAAAGATGTATTTCCAACCCTAAGCTAACAAAACGGCATCTTCATTTGTAACTCATTCTGCTGGAGTGTGATTATCCTGACATAATCTCCCCAGAACCTAAACTGAGGGCAGAGGGCCCAACTATTTCTAGACTGCTGTCCTTGATCCACTGTAAGAGGCCCATAAATCTCTGACAGTCAAGTAAGGGCTTTATTCATTACAGACCATGAAAAAACAACTCCATACTTCCAAGGTAGCCAAAGGAGAAGAAGATAGGTTTACAAGATAGTGAAGGGTCCCACTTAGATTGAAAAAGTCAAATGACAAAACAGAGTGTCCCACCCCTACTCTGTCCTTTTATTTACTGTGTTACTAATGGCAACGTAAGTAAAATTAAAGCCCAGGATACCCCCAACACAGAATTATTAGGATACAACTTTGCAAAACATCACAGGCCCTACCTCAAGAGAAGGATCTTTCCAGAAAGGAAAGAACAACAGTTAGCTATGCATCAAATAGGCTTAGCTGCATTAACATGCCATGCCTGTTTGCCAGTCTTTTCTATTTTAAGAAAGATGTATTATGCCTCAGAGTTCCATTTACATAAACATTCAGAATGCAAACCAGCTCCTACTTCTAAGTAAGCACTGTAAAAGACTAAAATCTTAAGCCACAGGCTCAAATTAACTCAAGGTCAAGAGACTGTCCCCAAGAGCCATGCTGGCTAGGGACTGTGAAGAGTCCTGACCTGAAGACCCACAGTCATGGCGACCTGCTGTTAGAATGACACACTGGACAATATGTCATTCTATCAAGTGTGTTTTGTTTTTAAAAGATGCCACAGATGTCAATCTCAAATACAAGAGAAATGTTTAAAATCATGGAGCGAGTAGAAGATTGCTCTCCACCACAGGCACCAAACAGGTGCAGCACACCCTCAATGTACACACAAGGAGCCTCTGAATAAACTGTCTCCTTCCAAAAACAACTGATACATTTGTACATTTTCCCAGGAGACAGCACTAGCTACTTCTTAGTTCAACTTCAATAAATTAAGGCATCTGTGACTGAAAATTCTGGAGACAGGACAGCTTCAATCAAAAATTTTATATGGTATTAAAATTTGACCTGTGAAAAATTTTAAAATGAAATGTACTTCCTATTTTCCTACCTGCAAACTAGTCCATCTCTCAAAGAAAATATGGACTTAACAGAAAATGGCTTTCTTTCACCATGGAAAAGCTGACTCCAGGTTAGCTACCTGGATGTCTCACTGAGAGCAAGAAGTAGGTCTCCCATTCAGAAGCAGCTTCTCCACAACCAAGACTGTGCTCTTCATCACTGTCTGGTGTGTGATGTGGGGCACAGAGTAACAATGCAACAAATTTTATTCTGGTTAATGGTAACTGAAAATGCCAGGACCCAAAAGAGATGACATTAGCTGAAATACCCAACAAAGGGGGGAGAGAACCTGTAGAAACCATATCCAGGGGTTAGGCACAGCCCCGGGTGGAGGGATGGGGCCATCCACCCATCTCAAAAATTTTAACCCAGAATTGCTCCTGTCTAAAGGAAATACAGGGACAAAGAGTAGAGCAGAGACTGAAGGAAAAGCCACCCAGAGACTGCCCTACCTAGGGAATCCATCTCATCTGCAGACACTATTGCTGATGCCAAGAAGCCCATGCTGACAGGAGCCTGAGTATAGTTGTCTCCTGAGAGGCTCTGCCAGAGCCTAACCAATACAGATGTTCAGAGCCCACCATCAGTCTGAGTACAAGGACCCCAATGGAGGAGCTAGGGGAAGGACTGAAGGAGCTGAAGGGGCTTACAACCCCATAGGAAGAACAACAACATCAACCAACCAGACCCCCCAAAGCTCCCAGGGACTAAACCACCAACCAAAGAGTACACATGGGACCCACGGCTCTAGTCACATATGTAGCAGAGGGTGGCCTTATCTGGTATCAGTGGGAAAGGAGGCCCTTGGTCCTATGGAGACTCGATGCCCCAGCGTAGGAGAGTGCTAGGGCAGGGAGACGGGATGGGTGGGTGGGTGGGGGAGCACCCTCATAGAAGCAGGGGTTGGGGGATCAGATAAGGGGTTTGTTGAATGGAAACTTGGAAGGGGATAACATTTGAAATGTAAATAAATAAAATAAAATATTCCCATAAAAAAAAGGAAAGAAAAGAAAATGCCCTTAAAAATCTGTGCCAAAAATAACCCAAAGGGGTGTAATTCTAAATGTTTAAAACCTAACACTAAAGAAACCCCACCTGCCAAAAAGAAACAAAAGGCCTTTAGCATAGAAATTGTAAATGTATAGAGGAGTGACTGGAACATCTCAAGGAGATGTGCGAGTCGGCCAGTCCGACTCCTTCATTCCAACACGTTTTTTTTCAAACATGCTAAACTGTCAACAGAGGATGTAACTTGGAGAAAAAAAAATGGAAGAAAGGAGTGGGCCAACATTTCTTGGTGTGCTGAAAATAAGTGTATGCCTTCCGTCATTGCACGCTGTGCAGCCATATTCCTACGACAGCCCGAAGCCAAAGAAGAGCAGGTGCACAGAAGTCTGTAGGCGCAAAGCACTGAAATGAGGTCATGCTTGATTTTTAATTGAGTAAACTTCCAAAAGTTCCCCCTCTTTAGAATGAATGCTTGTCAGAGGGAAGCAGTGCTGGCCAAGTAAGACCTGCCAGCCCCAAGCTGAATCTTGCTTTAACCCAGACCTGGTAACCCAAAGCAAGGAAGAACCCAAGTGCCAGATGTCACAGGAAGGGCTACAGACAGCCTAATAACATTCTTAAAGAGAAAGAGTAAAACTCAATACCTGGCTGCGCCCACGGTTGCTGTGAGAGGGTGTACTTGGGGCCCCCCTGGCTGGCCATGGTTTTTAATGCTGATACCTAGTAGAGGAGACAAAAGCAGAGGTTCCACTTCACCAACGGCCAATAAACATGGACTGCTCACAGATACACAGAACTGTTTAAACCTATTACTAAGGCATAATGGGAGCCAGGCACAGTTCTAGCACAGCTTCACCTACTCTCACAAGCTTTCACGGCTAGACATTTTTTTAACAAAATTTTTTTGTGAGTTCAAGATATATGTTATTCTGGGGAGAAAAACAAATGGAAAAAAAAACAACTAGACACAACCTTATTAAGCATTCTTCCTGAGACCTTTCAGGACAGGAATCTCTGAAGAATTTCACCAAAAATATAAACATTTTAAAAAAGGTTACTCTCAAAAAGACTGAGTTAAGGGGGGGGGGGGGGG
>JADRCD010199432.1:35807-47817 GCA_019843815.1 Montemys delectorum | reverse complement strand
AAAAAAAAAAAGTTAAGTTATCAGTCTTAAGTGACTTCAAGGTATATTATTAACTCTGGCTTTGAGGTCCAGCAAAATTCATCTCTTAGAATGTAAGAGATATTTTTATAACATTACACCAACATACTCGTCTTCTATCATTTATGTGTGTCCTGTAATTGAATGACAGCAGGCTATTTTGTTCTTTTTTTTGGGTTTTCAAGCATTTTGTTCTCTTTTAAAACAAAACAAAATACAAGGGCTCTATGTAGCCCAGGTTGGACTCAAACTCATGATCTTCTTGCCTCAGCTAACTGCTAAGATTACAGCTGTGAGCTACTTTGCATGGCTAGGGTTCACTCTGGAACATTCTGTTTGGACAAAAAAAATGTGTTATGACAGAATCCTCTTAGCTCTTAACAATTACTAATCTTTACAGTTTTAATTTGTACTTAACTTTATATATTTATTATTTATTAATGTTATTATATATTTATTAGTATATTTATGTATTTATTATTTCTCATACATAAGTGTTTCCCCGTGTATATGTGCACTATCAGCATACAGTGCCCATGGAGGTCAGAAGAGAGCATCAGATTCCCTGGAACTGGAGTTAAATATGGTTGTGATCCATCATATGTGTTCTAGGAAGTGAACCCAGATTCTCTGCAAGACCAACAAGTGCTCTTAGTCACTAAGCCAACTCTTCACTCCCTGATCTTTACTATTTTAGAATACACTCATTGTACATAGCAATAGGTTTCATTCAAATACATCCCATGTTGGGCCTGAGGGTGTATGGCTGTATTCACAGCACTCAGGATGCAGATACAGGAAGATCTTGAGTTCTATACCAGAAAACAACGCAAACAAAAGACTGTACTAGTTTCTCTGAGGCCTTGTGTTTTTCCATATTTACTGTATAGGACCTTACAGGACCCTCTCCTGCAGTGTTGTTGCTATTCTACTGGGCTTTGGTTGGAGCCATTTTTGTTACATCCTCAGTAGGTAACATGAAGTGGTGGGATAGGTACAGGCAATTCTATACTCGACCAAAGGGACTATCACATAGTCACATTCTGAGATAAGGAGAATTTATGCATTTTTTAAAAGATTATTTATTATTATACATAAGTACACTGTAGCTGTCTTCAGAAGCACCAGAAGAGGGCATCAGATCTTGTTATGGATGGTTATGAGCCACCATGTAGTTGCTGGAATTTGAACTCAGGACCTTTGGAAGAACAGTCAGTGCTCTTAACCACTGAGCTATCTCTCCAGCTCGAATTTATGTTTTTTTTTTGTTTGTTTGTTTTTCGAGACAGGGTTTCTCTGTGTAGCCCTGACTGTCCTGGAACTCACTCTGTAGACCAGGCTGGCCTCGAACTCAGAAATCCGCCTGCCTCTGCCTCCCAAGTGCTGGAATTTATGCATTTTTAAAAAACATTTATTTTATGTATGAGTGTTCTATCTGCATATACGCATACATGCCAGAAGAGGGCACCAGATCTCATTATAGATGGTTATAAGCCACTACGTGGTTGCTGGGAATTATATGTAAGTACATTTTAGCTGTCTCCAGACACTCCAGAAGAGGGTGTCAGATCTTATTACAGACGGTTGTGAACCACCATGTGGTTGCTGGGATTTGAACTCAGGACCTTCAGAAGAGCAGTCAGAGCCATCTCTCCAGCCGTTGCTGGGAATTAAACTTAGGACCTCTGGAAGAGCAACCAGTGCTCTTAACTACTGAGCCATCTCTCCAGCCCCATATATATATTTTTAAGATCAGGTCTCACTGTATAGCTCTGGCTAGCTTTGAATTATAAAACCCACCTACTTTTCCCTCCTGAGTACTGGAATTAAAGGCATGCTACTACATCCAGGTCTTTTCATTTACTTTGAAACAGGTCTCGTTTTGTAGTCTTGGCTAGCCTAGACCTCTGTATAGATCAAACTGGTATTGAACTTGGAGATCTACCTAACTCTGCTTTCCAAGTCCCAGAATTAAAGGTTTGTGTCACATCTGGCTCTTCTCTCCTACCCCTTGTGAGGTAGGGCTCTCTATGTAGATGAAGCAGTGTTCTCATGCATCACAGGTCAGACTTGAACTACCTAGGTCAAGGATCCTCTTGTCTATACTTCCAGTGTTGAGATTACAGGTGTATACCACATGTTTATGTGGTGCTAGATGTTAAAACCAAGACTCTAGGGCAGGAGAGATGGCTCAGAGGTTAAGAGCACTGCCTGCTCTTCCAGAGGTCCTGAGTTCAATTCCCAGCAACCACTTGGTGGCTCACAACCATCTATAATGGGATTTGATGCCCTCTTCTGGTGTCTGAAGACAGCTACAGTGTACTCATATGCATAAAAAAATCAATCTTAAGAAAAACAAAAAACAAAACAACCCCCCCAAGACTATATATTCTAGACAAGTATTTTGCAGAGCTACAGTCCCAGTCCACACATCTTTTGGAAAAGGATTTGATGGGTTTAGGAATATAGCTATATCTACCATGGGCGGTGGGATTTGTATTAATAAGACAGGCAGATGGGCTAAGTCTTCTCCTACTGACAAGGCCTTGTCACGAACTCCGAGTTACCCTCAAATTCTGCTGCTCTTGCCACTTGTGACCCAAGTGCTGAATACATAGTTTTGTGTGTGTGTGTGTGTGTGTGTGTGTGTGTGTGTGTTTGAACATTTGACCTTTAAGTAGTGGCACTGTTTGGGTGGGTGCAGGCGGCAGCTATGGAACCTTTAGGGCTTGGAGCTTTGCAGACGGAAGACTATCACTGGGGGCCAGCCTTGAAGGTTTTAGCTTTACCCCACTCCCTACAGACTTCTCTGCTTCCTGTGTGCAGGTGAAATGTGATCAACTGCCTTCCTGTTCTGTCGATCTGTAGCCAGGCCTTCCTCAACACACAACTCCTTTGAAACCATAAACCAAAATAAATTTTAGTCATGGTGTTCTATCCCAGCAATGAAAAAGTAACTAATACAAGGGGTGTTTGAGATAGCCCAGGCTGTCCCACAGTCAGTCAGTCCTAGCTCAGCACTAAGTTATAGGATCTGTTTGATGCAGCTTCCTTAGTACTGGGACTACAGACCTACACACACCACCACGCTTGACTCCCCACCACCTGCCAAAGAGAATACATTAAGTTAGGGACTGGGAATGAACTTAGCAGGTACATGCTTGCCTAGTACGCCCAAAATCCTGAGTTCAATATCCCTAACACCACATATAAAGGCTGGCATCCCAGAAGGTGGGAGGTGAAATAAGGATAAAATCTCAAGGTAACCCTGAACATAGGAAGTTTGAGGCTGATCTAGGTTACATGACATCCTATCTTAAAGTTTTCTTAAAGGTTTATTTAGCATATCACTGAGAGGAGTCACATGGCATCATTAACAGATCCACCTGTGAAAATTGAACTAAGTTACTGATTCCTGTCTTAGTTTACAAACTGATGCCCTTGGATACTATGTAGTCCAATCAAATATTTCAATCAAAATAGCCATACCCCTCGAAAAAACAAACTAACAAACAAAAAAGCCATAGCCATATGAAGAACTAATTTCCTAGGACCTGACCTAAAGAAACCAACATATGACCTTGTTATTCTAGCAAGGAAGGTTAAGAAATACACACTGTATTTGGCCACTCACCCCACAACCACTTAATAGCACCTTCTGACTTACTAGCTCCAGAAAACTGTACTCATCATTTGCTTAGAAGTCAGATATTCATACACTTCAACTGCTAGGATCCCATGAAAATGGAAAAATCTTCCACAGAAACAAATTCTAATATCTACGACCATATGAAAAATATCATACTAATTTTAAAAATAACTCTTTAATCATATGCACATACAGGATGAAGGGTAGCACCAGGCTGACTGGGTGAACTTGGCAGTCTTTTTGCCCAGTATCAGCCTGGCACAGTTCTGAGATCACACGCACGGTAGAGTAAGGTTGGGAAGTAGAGTGAGAAGACAGAAGAAACAAAGGCAAAGAAGACAGAAGGGCTAGCAGTAGTCTCAGTCTGTGGACTCCAACACAGATTCACTCAGTGCAAGGTCCCAGTAGTGTTCAGCCCCATGCTTTTTGAAATGCTCACGAGCCATGTTCTCTGTAGGGCACTGTTTAAACTTCATCTCTCCAAAGCTCCGGTCTTTAGCTGTACCCTAGGTAAGAAGCGAAAGTTATATTTATTTACTTCTTTGAAAAGAATAACTTGCTATTTAGCCTACACTCCCTTTGAATTAGAAATCCTACCTCAGCATCCTAATGTACCACCATGCCCTGGAGACCAGAATTGTAATAAGCTTTCTACCCTATCCAGTGCTGGGAACTGAAGTTAGAGCCTTATTCGTGTACAGCAAGCACTCTAACACCTCAACTTACTTAAACAAGACATAACACTCCTTTAAAAGACCTAATGACATTTGTGTAGCAACATCCCTAGCTGAAATGCGATTCTATGATAAAGTAATTATAACCCCATGTCTTAGATATTTGCATGATTATACATAAAGGTTTCTAGTTTTTTTCTCCTGTTACTGTTTTAAAGGGAACCACAGATGTAAAAAATGTTTTTTCTCCCAAGTACTGGGGCTCAAACCTATGGTGTCAGGCATGTAAGAGAACACTCTACATTAAGTTAACAGCATCAGCCTTAAGAACTCTTTTATTTTTTTTAAGATTAAAAAAAATTACTTATGAGCTAGAGAGATGGCTCAGGAATTAAGAGCAACTACTGTCCTTACAGAGGACCCAGATTTGGTTCTAAGCACCCACATAGTGACTCACAACTATCTGTACCGTTCTGAGGGATCTGACACCCTCCTCTGGCTTCTATGAACATTAAGGCATGTATGTGATGTAGATACATATATACATGTAAGCAAAGCACTCAATGAACATTAAGGCATGTATATGAAGTAGATACATATCTACATGTAAGCAAAGCACTCATACACAAAAATAAATCTTTTAAAAATTAAATAAAAAATGTGTTCATGTGAGTGGAGGTAGCTGTCAGATCCCCTGGAGCTGGAGTTACAGGAGATAAGCCCTGCCAACTGAGTAAGGGAGTTGAATTTGGGCCTGCTCTAATTTATTCTCAACCAACACATCAGGTAGATCAAATAATACCCATATTTTATAGATAAGGCAATGAAACTTGACACCATCTGACTCAGACGAATAGCAGACTGACACACTGCCAGGTCCTATTTGGCTGTAGAGACGAAGATCTAATGCATTAGATAAGCACTCATCACCGGGCTCCCACCCACCCAACATCAGATTCTCCCATCTAGTGCATGCTTTACTACCCCAAGAGGGAAACAACATTAAGTTACTCCCCTCTCCCATTCAGGCCTGGAAATATTAACTTCCAGTTGAGAATGTATACTCCTATTCACCATTATTTTCCATATACTTTCCCAGTTGGTACATTCTAAAGATTGTTGTACACATTCCGGCACGCTGAACCGCAGCATTTGACAAAGACACTCACCTCCCACACTAGCGCACACTTGTTAGTTTTCTTCACAGCTTCTTCATCAGATTCCTCCTCATCTGGAAAACACAAAGAAGCTCAGTATTTGTTTTGGTTTTGAGACAGGTTCTCACTACATAGACCAGGCTGGCCACCAACTTAGCAAGATCTGCCTACATCTACCTCCAAGTGCAGGGTTAAAGGCACATGCCACAAAAACAAACAAATGAGCAAACAACCCACTCATTTATTTATTTACTTGTTTACTGAGATAGGGCTTTGCCATGCACCTCAGGCCTACCTTCAGTTTGAGACCATCCTCCTGACTCAGCCTACTGAGAGCTGGGATTACAAGCTTCAGCAATCATGCCCCACTAGATATATCTTTTCTTTCTTTACCTGTGCTCCACACCCTGCCTCTCAGTGTCCAGGATCTTGAACATGGTAGACAAATGCTAAACTACTAAACTCTAATGCTAGCTCCAAAGTTTTCTTTCCTGTTGAGTGTGAAGCCAGCTAGGTCTATATAGTTTGAGACCAGCCAGGGCTACATAGTGAGACCTTGTCTCAAAACAACAAAACCCAATATCCTTTCCTGATTAAAGTAGAAAGCTGTCGTTGACGTGAAAATCTGTTTTTTATACATTCATTAGTCTTTCTGGGGGGTTGGGTGGGGAAGACAGGGACTCTGTATGTAGTCCACATCTGCTTTAAATTGGTGTATGTTGGTTTCAAACCCATGATCTTCCTACTTCCATTTTCTGAGTGCTGGGGTTATGGGTGCATATTACTAGTCTGGAGTGATTAGAAAGAAATACCAACTTTTTTTTTGAGACTCATGTGGCCTAGGCTGCTTTAAAACTGCTACATAGCTCAAGATGACCTCAAATTCCTGGGATTACAAGTGTGAACTACCATGACATAGCTAACAAGAAACTTAACTAAAGAATAATACAGGTTAGATATTGTACACACGAAAGCATAACTTGCTGACTTTAAATACACTCTTGCAACCAGAACTTGCAACTAAGATAGAGAGGAAAGTCTGCTGGGAGAAAATCCTCAAAGGATATATGCAGCAGTGCTGTCTTAAGTCAGCGTAGCTGGGTAGGGGGCACACATCTTTAATCTCAGCCCTTAGAAAGTACAGGCAGGTAGATCTTATAAATTCAAGGCCAGCCAGTGCCATACAGTGAGACCCTGTCTCACACAAAACAAAAAACAAAACAAAACAAAACAAAAGTGGTCTGTGTAAAAGTCTTGAACACTAGACTATTCCAGGAAGGGTGGAGGAAGGACAGGCAGAACTATCACCCCACCTCCCTCAGCTCTCCCATTTAATCCCTTCTAACCCCAATTCACCATCTCCCTTCGTGTTAGATGTCTGCTCATCCCACTTTATCCGATGTAGCATGAGTCGCTTAAATTTCTTCTGAGCTTTGGGGCCTGGAAAGAGAATTTTGAGAGTTGGAAAAGGTGAACTAACCCCAGGACCAGAGTAGACTTCTACTGCAGACACAGAAATGGAGGCAGAACATCAGTCTCACAGGCATCTCTCTCCTTCTCCCCACCACGCCACCACCTTAGGGCTATAGTTTCCCTCAACTCTCTGCACTCACCCCCTTCCACTACCACCACGTTGACATCCTTATGCAGCACCACCACCCCTGTCAGGTACAGCTGCCCAGCATTGGCCTCGATCTTGAACTTCTTGGCTGGGTTGCTCAAATTTCGAACTCTGGAGGAGGGAAATTTTAGTCATGTCTTCAGTTGTTACCATTAGAAGCTGCCTGAATGGAATGGCAAATACAGAGAATCTAAAATCAAGACCTCTGGAACACACTTATACTTCTATTCTCTTGTAAATACAGGATCTCATCATGTAGTCTGGCTGGCTTGGAACTCACTGCACAGACCAAGCTGGCCTTGAACTTGAGAGATTTGACTGCCTCTGACTCCCAAGTGCTGGTCTTATACTTCTTCATAGTAAGTAGTTAGATTCTATGAATGAAGGAGGGTTACTATCATCCAAAAATATTTATAAGCTCAATGTTCCAGAAGGTAGAAAAAGCTTTAAATTCTGTCCTCTAGATACCTATAGTGCAGAGGTCATATATTCATAAAACTTTCTAAACAGAGACATCGAAAACTGTAAATAGTAATTACCTACAGATAGTATCTTAAAAGGTCAGAGAATAGGGAGGGGACTCTTTCAGAAAGTGTTCCTCTATATTATTAGAATTTGTCTTGTTGTTTTCCAGTTTGGGATAGCCAAAAACTTGCGATGTGGCCCAGGTTAGCCACAAATTCAGAACTGTTCTCTTCCTCCTGTGTGCTGGAATTATAGGCATGCATCATCCCATCTGGTCCAAAAATTTTAATCTGAATAAACAGTAGTTCTGATAAAGAACTATTTAATAGAAATAAGTGTAACTAAAAAGTAGAAAGCATATATAGATTTAATATATAGACTTAACCTAGAAAATAAAATGAAGACATTACATTAATACAAAAGTAAAAATGTATTTCCAGGGTACAAATATATTCTGGAGAGTGGATGAAAGACCTATTACTACAGAACATCAGGATAAAGGCAGGGAAATATAGAAAAAAATTAGAGATTTCTAGAGAAATGAGGTATTCATCACAAAAGAATAATGTGGTAGGTACACTTGAAGGCCACAGTGATTTTGCCCTAAGTTCTGGGAAGATAATGAGAATGTAGGTGCAAGGAAGGCATGATCGGCTCCACATTTAATCTCAGAAACAAGGAGGCAGAGGCTGGTGGATCTCTGGGTTTGAGGCCAGCCTGGTCTACTTAGTCCCAGGATAGCTTGGGCTAGGTAGAGAGACATTGTCTCAAAAAAGAAACAGGTACAGTGCCTGTGTGGACACCTACCTATACA
The DNA here is from genome assembly GCA_019843815.1 of Montemys delectorum. Lineage (NCBI taxonomy): Eukaryota > Metazoa > Chordata > Mammalia > Rodentia > Muridae > Montemys > Montemys delectorum. The sequence goes on along the minus strand of JADRCD010199432.1, from coordinate 39,419 downwards.
CAGATATGTGCACCCCCTGTGAAATGTCTTCTTTAAGTTTTTTAATTTTCTTGACCTTTCTCTGTTCTGCTGTAAGTTTTCGGGCAGCATTGGCCTCTTCATGCGCTCTGTCGTGACAGGAAGGACATCCACAAGTGAGAAAGGCATTGCCGATCAGAGGCAGGGCTGAGGGAAAGAGAGAGCAACAGAGGACTCTCCCCTCCCTCCAATACCAACCCCAGGAGGGTCTGGAAAGGTAGTGTCCTGGGCTCAGTCCTATCCCACCCCACCGCACCCCACTTACTTCTGTCTCTTTGCCATCTGAGCTCTGACATGGGCTTCTACCTTTGTAGGGTCTTGAACTGCTTCAGTTCCTAATACTCGCATTAAATTTGAGATTCTCACTACAATGGAAAGAAAACAGCAATCAATCTCCTAATCTCTTAAATTACTTCTCTAGCTATGACAACCTACTATCTACATATACTATCTAGGTATATCTCTCCAAATATATGTACTCATGAAGACAACAGTTGTATATTTGTGGAGTTTATTTATTTTTAATGCTGATGAATGAGAAATGAGAAATAAGAAATTAAGTTTTATAGTTTTGGGTTTTTTTTCCCCCCAAGACAGGGTTTCTCTGTATAGCCCTGGCTGTCCTGGACCTCATTCTGTAGACCAGGCTGGCCTTGAACTCAGAAATCTGCCTGCCTCTGCCTCCCAAGTGCTGGGATTAAAGGCATGCACCACTACTGCCTGGCTAAGTTTTATGTTTTTTATGATATAAGTATTCGGAATTTTTTAGATAATTTGAACTCCTATAAAATCTGAGTTAACCGGGTAAGATTTTCAACATAGGAGTTATTGTAAAATGTGTATTTTGAGCAGAGACTTGAAATAAGCAGTGCTTGAGAGCAGGAAAAAACCAACAACCATCAACAACAAAAAATAATTAAAAACAAGCTCTAAATGACTTCTATAACGAATGTGTTGTTCTGCCATAAGAAAACAGCACAGGTTAAAAAAAAAATTCTGTAAATGATTCAGAAAAACAAACAAAAACCATCAAAGACATTGCAGTGCCTTTAGAAGGCAGACAGACAGACTGACTAACTGACTGACTGACTGACTCACTCACTCACTCACTCACTCACTCTATGGTGGCAGGTCAGCAGGCACATACCTTTGGGCTCTGGTGGAGGTGTCAGGCCTAGTCTGACTTTCTCTTGTAGCTCCTTCTGTGCCTCCCTCCTTGTTTGCCTCCGAAGTTTCTTCTGCTCCTTCTTTGTAAGATATACCCCAAGTGTAACTGGTGTATCATTGTCAACTGTCGAAAAGAAAAATGAGTTACCAAAGCATAAATTATAGAGGGGTTTAGGTAAGCATCTATCACTTAGAAAAACTATCAACTGGCAGGGCAGTGGTGGCACACGCCTTTAATCCCAGCACTTGGGAGGCAGAGGCAGGCGGATCTCTGAGTTTGAGGCCAGCCTGGTCTACAAAGTTGAGTTCCAGGACTGTCAGGGTTATACAGAGAAACCCTGTCTCGAAAAAAACCAAAAGAAAAGAAAAGAAAAACTATCAACTATTATGAGGGAGGAAGTTGAGAGATAGTTGTGCTTTGTAGCCCAGACTGGCCTTGAACTCAAAGTCCTATTGCTTCTACCTCAAAATTGCTGAAATTACAGGCATCCACTAACTATGCTTGACCTATTTTTTTGTTTGTTTGGTTGTTTTTTTCTGTTTTTTTGGAGACAGGGTTTCTCTGTGTAGCCCTGGCTGTCCTGGAACTCACTCTGTAGACCAGGCTAGCCTCAAACTCAGAAATCTGCCTGCCTCTGCCTCCCAAAGGCATATGCCACCACTGCCTGGCTCCTATTTGTTTTTTTAAGTGGTGAGAGGGATAATATGATTATTTTTTTACTAAGTGAAAGTATTATCGCTCATAAATGTTTTTTCTTTAAGAAGTTGTACACTTATAGCAAATGCAATGTGAAATAGCACCAGATAAGAATTTGAAGATCCCAGCACTTGGGAGGCAGAGGCAGGTGGATCTCTGAGTTCCAGACCAGCCTGGTCTACAGAGTGAGTGCCAGGACAGTTAGGGCTACACAGAGAAACCCTGTCTCAAAAAAAGAATTTGAGGAAGTAAAGGAATCTAAAATTCTACTCAGGTCCTACTTTCTATACTTTGCTGCTTCCATGGAATACAATTTGAAATTCTCTAAGCTTTATAACAATAAATTTTGTGTTGGCAATGCAGCTATGCTAACTACTGTACAACTCCTGCCTCAATTTCAGCACTAGGAAATGGGAGAAATCCTCTGGAAAAAGCTGGCTGGAGAGATGGTTCAGTGGTTAAGAATACTCTTCCAGAGAACCTGAATTCAATTCTAGTACTTACATACGCAGTTCACAAATGTCTCTAAATTCTAGTTCTGGGAGATCTGGCTTCCAAAAGCATCTATATATGTATGTGTTTGGCATATACCCAAATACATGCACATTGCCCAACTCCCCATAAACACCTAAATAAAAATAAATTTATTATTTAAAAAAGTACCCATTGCTCTTGCAAAGGACCCAACTTTAGTTTATAGTACCCACACTGGGTGGCTCACAATCAACCAACTGTAGCTCCAGCTTCTGATCACTGAGGGCATCTGTATACACACACACACACACACACACACACACACACACACACACACACACATTCTTAGTGATAAACCTTTACTAGCACCTCACTTTAACTCAACCAATGGGCTTGATAGTAAAATAAAACTTAAAACAAAAATCCCCTATACTGACTGCCAGGCGGTGGTGGCGCACGCCTTTAATCCCAGCACTTGGGAGGCAGAGGCAGGCGGATCTCTGAGTTCGAGGCCAGCCTGGTCTACAGAGCGAATTCCAGGACAGCCAGGGCTACACAGAGAAACCCTGTCTCAAAAACAACAACAACAAAAAAACAAACAAACAAACAAAAAAATCCCCTATACTTTTAAAGCATGTTTACGTACTATAAAAAAAAATCTCATATTCCTGACACATACTTATGACAGCTAAATAAAATCTGATTAAGCCTAGTTCCTGTTTTCAATTTGTATTATAGGCTGAATGTCCCTAATCTAAAAACCTAAGATCTACAATACACCAAAATCGAAAATGATTTTTTGAACAGGAACTTATGTATCTCAGGCTGGTCTGGAATTCAGTATGTATTTGAATTCAGTATATGAGGTTGACCTTGCACTTCTAATATCCCTGTCTGTCTGTCTCTATCTTTTTTCTTTTTTAAGGATTTATTATTATACATAAGTTCACCGTAGCTCACTTCGGACGCACCAGAAGAGGGTGCCAGATCTCATTAAGGGTGGTTGTGAGCCACCATGTGGTTGCCGATCTGATTTGAACTCAGGACCTTCTGAAGAACAGTCAGGTGCTCTTACCCACTGAGCCATCTCACCAGCCCTCCTCCCCACCCCCCTCCCCGGTCTCTTTTTGACAGCTGACAATAAAACTTCAAACTTCAAACTTGTATGTGATTTATCTATATCAAGTTGGCTGATATAGATAACAACTTGGTTGGCTTCAAACTTATATATGATTTATCTATATCAACTTCCTGAT